>VZUI01048616.1:0-27912 GCA_013401135.1 Cettia cetti | reverse complement strand
GCGGCCGCGGGCCGGCGGAGGGGCCGTGCCGGGCCGTGCCGGGCCGTGCCGGCTGCTCGTAGTCACCGCCGGGGCGCGATGTCCCCAGGGCCGGGTCGTGGAGCGGGCGCCGGCGCGCCTCGTGTGCGGGGCTTCCGGCAGGGAGATGCTTGGATGGCGGAACTGGCGAGGGGATGCCTGCCCGGGAGACTGCGAACGAGCTCCCGAGCGGCCGGAGCAGGTGTCTGCCCACGCCTTTGGCCGCTCGGCTGCGTTACTCGGGGCCGTGCAATACTCGGGGCCGTGCGGGTAACAACGATAACGGTGCCTGGCGGCTGCCGTCACACGAGAGCGGTACCCGCTCTGAAGGAGGCCACAGACGCGCTTTCTGCAGCTTTATCGCGTGTTTGTACAGCGATATTTTCGCTCGTCTTTAACGGAGAGTGGTGAGCGCAGGTGCTGTGCATGAACTGAAAGGCAGCTGTGTGCAGGTGAGCGATGTGGGGACGTTGCGGTGGGGCCTTGCTCAGCTGAGACGCGGGTTCCTTTGCGGGGGCATGCGGGTCCTGGCAGCAGCGAGGCACCTGGGAGAGCAGGACCGCAGTGAAAATTCAACTCAGGAGCAACATCGGTTGTGTGCAGAAGGAGGTCGTGTGGATGAAGGGAAGAGCTGGAAGTCAGGAAAATAAATGTGGAGTGGGAGCTACTGAAGTCAACCTTAGGAAGAAAACTACTTGTGTATTCACCGGATGTTTGCCAAATAGTTTTGAGCTAATGAGCTTCCTTACTAGTGAAAAAATAAAATAGGATCAGATGTCTCAATAAATACCATTGTACCATTTATCTCAAGAACCATTAGCATATTACTAAGTAGATATTATTAAAATCATCAAGACTGAGACAATTAGTTTTTTTCCAGCTGATCAAAAGCTAACTTGCTTTTATATTGCTTATACTAATATCTCTTTTCTGCTATTTCTCAGGTTTTTCAGAACTGACTAAATTATGGGTTGTCATTATACATATTTTTTTCTCTTCCCTAGAAGGAGACTTTTCATTTGGAGGGCTTAAGAGAATACATGTTTCAGAATGAGTTAATGGAAAACCTGACTTGAGAGAGTAGTAGGATTGTGAAAAAGAGCTGCCAGCTTATTCTTTCAGCTGTGGAAGTCTAACATCGGGTAGACACAAGAACTACATACAGGATGTTGGGAGTAACTAGTTTATATAGGATTTCTGGCAGCAGATTCTTTTAGTAGGAAAACTGTTCTCATGTATATTACAGCCATTTCTGATATTTTTGTAAAAACTACTCCATACACTTTTTCCACTAGTTGCATTGATTCCCAGCATTTTGGAATTTGTCATCCTTCTCCAAATCACATGGACTCTGCTTTTCATTTCTTCCAGCTAAAGATCCTGTGGGTGTGGTTGTTTGATTCCTGGATTCTTCTTATCCTGCAGAAGAATAATTGTGCTTTTCATTGAGGGTTAGATGTGCTTGAAACAATCTTCCTTCATGCTGAACGTGTCTGCATAAGTAACAGTCTGTTTGCACTTTGTTGTTGCATCATTCCCAGTAGGGGGAAAAGAGAGGGGGAGAAAAGAGTAGAAATGCCAGTTCGGGTGCATATGGATACTCTGGCTGCTGCTTTTTCTGACATTTCCATTATTGCTGCTATTTAAAGATGAAGTTGTAGTGGATTTTCAGAAGTTGTCTATGTATATGCAGTGTTTACTGGGCTTTTAGATATGTTCTCTGGTTGGGCTGCTGTTCTTTCTGGACTGCACTCTTGTGCTTCTCAGAGCTGGGTGATAGCTGGATACACAGTGGCACGTGTTTCTGCATTCTTGTGGTGGCTGCATCAGCTGTCCTGGTTGGTCTTGAATCCTTGCTAGTGGAGCAGAGGGGTTTCTGGCAAACTCAGCTTCAAGGAGATGATGTGTTTTCTGTCACAGGTGATCCGTTGTGGGCAGTTTTAAATTGTGGGGGAGACTGTGACTGAAAGGGCTTAATGGACCCTTAAAACTGTATGCTAATCTTCTTAGGCTTTGCTGGCCAGGATTTTTCTTGTTTGCACACCAAGGAATGCTATTGTTGAAAGTTCTTGTCTGAGAATTAAACAAATTGGTTTTATTTAATATTTACTCTGCAAGGTCAGGAACCCAAGGAAGATTGCCATCTTCTTCACTCTGTTATTTTTTTTTTCTTTCTCACTGTCTAGTCTATCTCTGTGCCCCTACGCAGTGTATCAACTTCGCTGCAATCAGATTTTACTGCATATAGTTGTTTTATAGAACTTTACTGCATCTTGCTTCCTTTGAACTAGACTCCCTTTTTAGACAAGTACTGTTAATTCTTGTTTGCTTTAACATCACTGAATGTCTTGCAATGAATATTCAATCCATAATATAAAGAAAGTTACAGTTGTGCAAGATGAAGTAACTATTTACTGATAATTGTTGATGACAGTTAAAGCTTGAAAAACCATAGTGGACTTGGGGTAACGTTTTGCACTACTTGCATTCCAGTTGAGTGAATTTAAGGGCCTGTTCAAGCAGTAAAACTTTGTTGTGCCCTGGCATACTGAGATACCTTTGGCTGGAATATGGCTGCTCTCTGAGTGCAGTCTGCCTTGTTTCAATAGCAGCACACAAAGCTGCAGAGGTAAAGCGGGGTGAAGAACACTGTGGTTCCAGGTAAGCAGGATAAGTGTCACAGCAGATGTAGAACTCACTGTGCACTTTGGCCTCATGACCTGCCTGTCTGGAGATATCTGCACGTGCACAGTTGGTGGTCTCAGTGCATGTGCATTCTGAAATAATCTGCTGGCTTTTCTTTGAATAAAATCTCGGTTTCAGGTTTTTTCTGAGCTTGTAAACTCTGCAGTATCATGTTTAGAGAAGTCTTTTCATGTTTGAAATTGCTAAAGAAGAGGTTAACAGTTTCTGTGACACTTTGAGATTTCAAAGCTCTCAATAGGGTTTTATGAGAAAGAAGTGGGAAATATACGTCTGAAACTTTTGAAGTTCTTGCTTATACTTAAGGGAAAGTGAGATAAATGGTTTATATTTATATAAGTTCTTATCATGTCGTTCACAGGCAGAACTGTGTTTTTTAAAGTTAATTTCGGTAAAAGTTTATTTCAGTGGAAATTTAGCAGAATTTTTTCCCACAGTTTTCTAGTTTAGCTTTTCATTGTTGAGAAATTATTGAAAGCAAGTAATTGCAATCACTTCTAGGAGAAAAGCAAGTTTTCAGTTTCTCTGTTTTGTTTTCAAAACTAGAGTCCTGTAATGGTTCGAGCTGTGTCTTTGGTTGTGTAAACCCTGGCCTGTTTCGTCCCTGTTTGTTCAGAATGCTTTTGTGAAGCCCCTTCACTGTTAGTAAAGAAGGGGTATCCACACACTGTTGCTAGGTTTAGCACTTCTTTGTGTGAAAAGAACTACAGAAGAAAAACAGACTGGGTGAAGGTGAGGCAGAGTCTCACACAAAATCTAGGTACAAACTTGGAGGGATTGGGCTTTTCTTCCTTTGCCATTGAGTAGAGTTCTGTCTGAGGCTTCTGGGCATGTTTGGCTGCCTAAATAAATGTATTTTCTTAGTGTTTGTCCAAAGATGTTAAGTTTTGTATTTGGTTGACATTGTTGTAGTGGGAGTGATTCATAATGTAGCTTGATAGAATTTTGTTAAAAAAAAAAAAGTATTTATATTCTTTAATGCATTGCAGTTATTAACTGACATTTGTGAAGTGATACCATGTGACATAAACAGCTGCTGTGCTTATGTTATTTATGAGGACACTGGTAGTTTCACTGAAATAGACTTCTGAACTTCTGAAGAAAAACTAGTCATATTATGTAAGGAGCAATTTCATGTTCTGAACATCTGTGGCTTATGCTGTCACACATCAGATAGGCAGTAAATTGGCACGTCTCGTGGAGCCCTGCAGCTCTTTGCACTGTAAGATATATCTTCAGTGCTTTTTCAGTGTTTGTGGCAAAGCTAGGGAGGGACTTGGGGGTGCTGTGGGAGGGCACTGGGTGAGCTTGATAAAAGCTCTGGGTTTAGTCTGTCCTGAGGAGTGTGCAGATCATGAAACTGCTTATTCCTGACAGAAGAAGGTCATGTGTGCACAGCATTTGGAACAGAGGAGTAGCAGAGTGATAAACAAGGAAACCTTTCCACAAAATGGTGCTTTATTGTAATTAACAGCAGATTGCGTGCTTCTCATGCCTTGGCTGTTGTGTTTTTTAGGGATGAGAGCCAGAGGCTTACTTGTCAGCTTTCTTCCATTTATGAACACGGGTCTAAATGTGCATAGAAAAATTAAACTTAGATTAGGAATGAAACGGATATCCCTTGATCCTGAATAGATCAATTTAAGGGCAATACAGAGAAATTAAGCCTGATAATCTGTTGTTGATGGGGATTTTCTGAACAGATGACCTGTCATTCTACAGCTGGCAGTTCAGAATTGCTCAGAAAAGTTAAGTGAGGGGAAAAAACCTCAAAATGCCTGAAGAACTTGTGCTGTTTCATGAAATTACAATGCAGTTTACATCGAAATACTGTGCTATACTGGGACCAGTGAGGGTCAGCCTGGGTTGGCTGAAGTCACTCTGGGTCACATCTCTAAAAAGCCTACTGCGGGTGCTGACCTTTTTGCTTACTTTTAATAGAATCAGAATTCCTTGCATTACTGTTTTCTCACTCTTTGCATCTGTGTTAGCTTCAGATACAGTTTATCCCAACTTAAGCTGTTACCTTAGTCCCTTGGTAAGATTATTACCCAGGTGTGTTCAGACTTCTCAGTGATTTGAACTCAAGGTACAGGCTGTTGCATTATTAGCAGAAGCCCTGGGTTTGATGCAAGAAGGAGATGAGAGCAGGAATCCTTTCCTTGTACCCTTTTAGGTAACAGTGATTTCAGTGAAAAACTTTGCAGAAGGGTAAAAATGATCCTTAGGTTCTGAAACTAGAAGTGGTAAATATTTTCTTGTCAAGTGGCCAAATGTTTTGTCATGGTACTTGCAGATATGGCAGGGTATGGAAATGCAAAGAGAGGCTGTAGAGAGAGGCTAAATTTTAATTTTGCAAGTGCTAATATAATTTGTTATATGTTTCTCTGACACAAAAACCAGCCATAGGTGGTTTTTAAAAGGTGGCTTTTACCTACTTGGATTACAAAACTCAGCTCTTGTAAATGCCACAACTGCAGGTGCTCCTTTCTCTATTTGTTAGCATCTGGTAACAAATAGCCTTATTTTAGGCTAAAGGGAAAAAACCCAAAATATGAGTATTTTTCTTGGAATTTTACATGCAGTTCCAGCTGATGCAATGCTTTCTATAATAAAGGATCTCAGCTTTTTGTAAATAGGAAATACCTGTGGTTTGGGACAAGGAGGTACACCTGATTTAAGTTCAGGGCCAGTTATTGGAAGGTAGAGGCTTTTCCTTGTCTGTGTTAACAAGTCAAATCTGCATTATGTAAGTAATTACTGTTGAGAACGTAAACCATTAAAACCATTTATAACTTGCTAAAAACATTTGTAATAGAAAACATTATGAGAGATTAAGGGCATTTTCTCGTCCCTAGAAACCACTGTTCTTTCCCTAAATCTTCTTTATATAAATGATTAAAAAAAGGATCCTTGTTTATTATGTGATTATTATTTTTTGTAACTTTTCCACCTCACAATCTTGTCTTTGACACATTAAGATGTTAGATTTCAGAATTTTAAGTGAAGGAGAGGCATGGTGTCTTCCCTTTTCTGAGGTCTCAATTTGCATGTTGTATTTTGGGAAGCTGGAAAACTTTTGTAGGGATTCTGGAGTACTTTTCGTGTACAAATATCTGTTGCTTGTCTTATCAACTTGTAACTCCCTGTGATGCAGAATGAACAGTAAGAACAGCAGAGCGAATCTGATGCTGGTGAAGATCGTGCCATGATCATGCTTGTTTAGGCTCCATTCTAAATATGCTGTTAGACAAATGGTGAGCCTCAGCACAAGTTTCATGATCTGACTCCAAAATCTGAATGGCAGAACAAAGATGGCATATCAGGTATCGGGAACTTTTTCAAAGCAAGGTCAGAGTTCCTTTAAAGCAGCCTTAAAGAGAGAGGTCCTTTTCTGCGCTTCTTTTACCTTGTAGGCTCAGCCAGATCTGCCAAATCTGGGGAGAGGCAGGAAATTTGCTGTCCTAGATAGATGCCATGAGGCCATTGGCTTTTAACCCACGCTGAGAGAGAGAGTGGTTCAGTCAGCTCATGGTTTTATAGGTGCTACACTGGAAATTTTTCAATCCTGTATATAGAGCTGGCAGATTGTAAGACTTCCTAGTTCAGTGGGAAAGTGATGGTACTATTATAATGAAAGTTGTCAGCTGCAATTACAGCGTTAGTGCCTGAGAGAGCTAATTACTTTCACTCAACTAAATGTAAACATTGCATTAAACAGAAAGTCTTTTACTATTGGGGAGATAAGATTAAGAAGCTTTATCTTGGTATTACAAGGGAGGTGGTTCTTCTGTGGATGATATTTAATGGTGGGTACACAATGTCAGTGTCAAACTCCATTTGAGGAAGTAAGTGTTGACCATGATGTTAAGATTCCAGTGTGGTTTTGTAATTTCATTTTTTACATAGCTGTGTGGTAATGTTTTAAGTCACTTTTCAGTCACAATTTGGTTCATGCAGGTGGCTTTAACAGTGTTGCTGGCAGCCTGCACCTCTAGCACACTTGCACACAGCAGGCATGAAACTGAGCAATTTGGGTCTCTCCATTTCTGCCAGTGAGAATTTTAAAATGTGCTGTGGGTCAAGTGGGATTATTGATGTGAGAACAAGCAATCCCTGGTTGCTCACTTGACAGCCTTTCCTGGCTGCCAGGAGAGGCAGCCAGCACCAAATACTGTTATTCCTCAGATTAGCCATACTGGAGGCATGCAACTGTCCTTGGTCTGTCTTCCCTCAGCAGAGGAAGAATAACTGGCCTTTTGTGTTGCAACTTTGTCTTACAGTTCTACTGCCAATGCCTTTATCGTGCCAGTTCCTGAAATTTTAGACAGGAATTAGTGGAGTTCTTAATTTTTCTAGGTTTTATGCACTGTTAAGTGGTTTACCTGTGAATGGATCCACTTGATGCTGGAGAATGCCAAGCATTATTTTGTGCTCTTCTTGTAGACAGAGGGTTTCATTTCAGATGTGATAGGAAGCTTTTTTGTGCCATGAAAGAAAACATGCTACAGGGCACTAAACCTGTGGACTGGTATTTTTGAACCATAGTGCTGATGATAGAAATGATAACTGAGGAATAGGTCAGGTAAAGTTAAAAATACCCATCTGCTATTCTGGGAAACTTTAAAATTGTTAAGGAATTTTTGAAAAGAAAAACCAACCTGAAACTATTTAACATCTGAGATATGGTTCTTCTGGACTACAGTAAAACTAAGCCAACAGTGTATCTCTCAACATCTACCAAGAAAGGAACAAGGATCTGTTTCTTCTCCAGTGGGTTCCTGTAGTCACAGCTTAAAAATAAAGGCTGTTTCTAGATTATACAGTCTAATACCTATAGACTTTACCCCCTTTTTTCCTCCTCTTCCTTTATGGCAGGAGGCTGCTAGTTTGTGTAGGCTTTCAGTAGTTGTATGTCTGTCATTTGATGTTACTTTGCAAAGTAGAAGAGTTATCTGATTGCTCAGAGTGAAAATCATTAATCTTTGAGCTGAGAAAAATGGAGTAACTTCATATTTTAATGGAACTTGATAAAACAGTGTTTCTAAAACTTGAGTCAGAAGAAATGTCATTAATTTTCTGATTAATGTCTGTTAAATACAGAGGTCTGCTTCAGTGAGTGTTTCTGCATTTTGTTTGTGATGGAAAAAAGAACTGAGACTGGGTTTATATAAGGCAAAGGAGAAGCATGTACTTTCCACCAGCAGAGCTAGTCTAGACTTGTGTAACTGAACCTGTAATTTAAATGTGAATGCATGCTGGTTTCATGATGAGAGTGACACATTTTCCAGCTGCAGTGGAATCTCCTAAAGCTATGCAGAACTTAGGGTATGTCTGCCTTTTGTCATGGATTGAGTTCCTCCTGACTTTGTCCACTGAGGGTGATCACAGCTTGGCTCAGACTGAGAGCCTGCTGCTGCTGTGTCCTAGAGACAGCCCCTTCCTCTTTGGGGGTGTCACTGGTGCCTTTTGGACTGGTGTAACTGGGAGCTTGCAGTGGCTGCTGTGTCCTAGAGGCAGTCCCTGCCTGCTTGGGGTGTCACTCTGGTGCCTTTTGGACTGGTGTAACTGGGAGCCTGCAGTGGCCCAGCACCTGTGGAGCTGACGGAAGGGCTCTGTGAGGACACAGCAAGGATGTGTCTGCAGCTCTGTGCCTGTCTGTGCCTTGTGTGGGCATGGCCTGAGGGAACTGCACCTGGGGAAACAGCAGGAAAATACTGCGGTGTCTCTCTTCACGTGTTCCTTGCCTTTTGCCACCTGAGATGAATGTAAAATGGAAGTGGCTTCTGCATCTCACCTGTGTGTTGCTTCCCTTTTGTACAGAGAAGTGTTTTTAAAGCTCAGCATGCTCCTACTTGCTGTTGATAGCAACAGCCTCTGGATGAAATCCTGGAAAATATGAAAGAACTGATGTTGCTGTTAAATTCTGGCAGTAATCTTGCCCAAAATGGGACATTTGTCCCATCTTTCTGTTCTGAACCCTGAAGTACCATTGCATAGTACACTCTTGCCTTTTATGCAGAAACAAACATCTCCAGATACCTTGTAAATATGAAAGTCAAATGGAAGGTTGCACATTTTTAGAATATCCTGCAGCCAGTATGCATAGCAGTCATGCATGCAGCACTTCTTGCTTTTATTTTGCCACGTGGCAGTGACACACATTGCCTGCTCTGACCTTGCTGATATTTGCCAGATTCATTTTATAGAAGCATTTACAGGCAGAAAAGAAAGAAGATAATATTCTAAACTGTCTAGATCTCCTAAAGTTTACTCAATAAAAAGCACTAACGTGCTTTTGTTTGTTTCTTGTAAAGCTGATTTACATCCTGTTGATTTGCTTATATAATCTTATAACTATCTTAGTTTGTGAATTGTAAACTGTTCTGCAGAGTCATGAGACTTTTTCTTGGCTGTTGTGCTGGAGTAGAGCCGCTGGGACTTGGAAAGCCAAAAACATTTGTGTGGTGGCTAAATGTAAGGATGACTCAGCAGAAATTTCTGATGACTTATGCAGTCGGGAAACTTAATAAGCGTGTGGCTTGCCCACAGCGTCTCACAGCCGCTGCCTTGTCACGAGCAACTTGTGACTCCTATGCAGACACAGTCAAACGTAACTGGGCATTCTTATGTTCTACAGTTAATTCCCTTTTTGCTGTAGTAAGCTCAGAGATTTTCTAAAAATTAAAAATTATATGAAGTGAGAAGAATTTTTAGAATGCTGTGGAATTAAAGGAGAAAAATTGCAGCTGAGTGTCCTGTGTATGCTGTCTATTGTATCAAGTCCTAGATTCTGATAGAAATTGAGGGAAATGGGGAAGGAAAATGTATCTTCCATTCCTCTTTAGCTCTATGTTCTGTTTGTAATTGTGTTTGACCTGTTTATTCAATTGAACAAGGGGACAAACAAGGATCAATGTGTGGTGATTCTGGGCAGTGGGATCTGCTTTCAATGTGGTGTTGGAATAGAGGGAACAGGCGCTACAGCTCCTTTTGGTTCTGTTTCCTCATCTATAAAATGTGGATAATGGCACCTGTTTCAGTGACCACCTCAGGCTTTTATGAAGGAGCAGGATTACTGACATTATGTCCCAGTAGTGGTACTGGTGTTTTGTGTGGCGTAAGCTGTGCAACTGCCTGAAAAAATGCTTTTCCAGTGGAAAGTTAACACTATAATCAACAAGCCTTTGGGCATGGGACTGCTACTCTTGGCTCAGTGACTTTTAAACAGAAGCCTGGGAGCAGTGCTTTGGCTGTTGAATAATTGCAGTCCATCTTCAGCTGCAATATTGTGCATTGCATTATTCTGTTGGAGAGTCAAAAATCTACAGCACTCGAGAGAAAGTGTTGCGTGTGATAATTTTTCAGCAAGGTCAGTGACTTAAAGGTAAAATTTGCTGCAAGAGATTTTCCTAAATCAGAGCAATCATAACTATGGTATGAAAACTCACGTTACCACTAAATAGTCTGTCATTGGGAATAGGCCTTGTGCCAGTAAATTAAAATGGTCACGTTTTTATTACTGTGAGCATCAGTTTTGGTTTGATTGTATGGTGATTTACCTTGGGTTTGAAAATTGTGTTGAGAGAAGTAGAAAAACATTGAATTATGTCAATTTACATACTCTTGGTGTTGAGTAGGGAATGAGCAGCAAGGGTGAGCCTTTTACTTGGTTCTATGCTTTGTTGTTGTGGATTTTTTATTTTGAATCACTATTTCTGATTTTCAATACTGAAGTTCAGTGTTGTTTTTTCTGTAACTTAGCCTGTTTTCTTGCCCCAGGACTGGAACCTGACATGGCACACAGAAGATCCAGACTTCACCCTGTGCTTTCAGAACACAATCCTGGTCTGGATTCCCTGCGTTTACCTGTGGCTCTGCTTCCCAGTGTACTCCCTGTACCTTCGCCGTCATGACAGGGGCTACATCCAAGTGTCAAACCTTAACAAAGCCAAAACGGTATGTGGCACTTTGAGAGCAGAACCTACCAGCCTGGTTTGGAAATTGGAATCTCTTTTCAGCTGTGTTTTAGCACTGTATTGTTTTGAGCATCAGTCTTGACCTCTGTGCACACTTCAGGTATAACTTATTTGTTGTGCTTGTGTTTGGTTTCCCAGCCTTTCCTGTTTCCATTGCCCTGTTATCAGGCTTTCTGAAATTTACCCTGGCATAGCCACAAACATGCAAATCCTTTTAAAGAACAGTTGGAGAAGACTATTTTAAGGCAACTCAATTTCAAATCTTATTTCTGTCATAAAAAGAGTTTATTATTCTGTCAGCTTCTTAAGTTACACACCATACATTTCTAGAGCTGCTGCAGGTGTTCTATTCCACTTCCATTATGAAATAGGTACTTAATGTTTTGGTTTTTTCTTCCCTGTAGAATTAGTGCAAAGTTTTAAGAAGGGCTGTAATAACATGGTGTATTGGAGAGGTTTTTTTCTCAGCAATCTATTATTCAGGAGACCAGCTTTCTGCTTCATAATAGACTGAATTACATGGTATTAAAAATCAGTAAACTTTTTTCTTCTAATAGGAATTCAAAAATTAAAGCCAAATTGCTTTTCTTTTGTGTATGTGGTAGAATTGCCCAAATGATATGATCTGATTATGACTCTTGCTAACACATAATATCTAGTGTTCATCTATACATTGTGCTGCCTTATCTTTGTGAATTAATGTACTAAAGATGCTTTTTTTTATTGCAGGCTTTGGGCTTAATACTGTGGATAGTCTGCTGGGCAGACCTTTTCTACTCTTTCTGGGAAAGAAGTCAAAATATTTTTCGAGCTCCATTTTTTCTCGTTAGCCCTACAGTACTGGGTATAACAATGGTAAGTTCTGCATGGCCACTGTCCATGCAAAGCTGTAGGCAGTTGAACACCATCTTGCTGTTATTCACAGTGCTGTAATCCTTTGAGCTGCAGCCTTTATATACAGACTTACTCTGTAGCTGAGCTGTGAAATATTGACTCTGAAATACCTGCTTTTTTTAAATTAAGAAATGAGAAAAACCAGACTCTTACCTGTCTGTGCTCACTGTGTTGCACATCAGCACACAAGGCAGTTTCAGTTGTGTCTCACTTTGGTAGGCCTGAGCTGGCATCCATTTAATGGTTTGGCTCAGGCATGGGGTTGAGAAATCAACTCAAGAGAGCTGATTTAACCTAGATAATACAAAGCACCGAACCTGGGGGGAAATGGTTGAAGTATCTCATTACAAACTGTCACATAACATTTCTGAGTGTGTGTCATCTTTGTTACACCTGATGCACAGTGGAAAATCTTGAAAGCCCCGAGTCACTCAGGTGTCCTCAGCTACCTCCTTTGACCTAGATGTTCTGGGTTTTTCTGCTTTCACACCAATATCCTTGCAACCTGCATTTCAAGGAAGATGCCTTCCTATTCATTTGCTGTCAGTTGCCTTAGGTTTATCTCAGAGTTGGAACAGTAGTGTCACTAAACATGATGCTCAGGGGGTCACCACACCCTGAACAACAACCAAACAAAAACCTCAAACAGCCCTCAAATATACTGACACATGCAAGAGCTGTTAAGTAGTTTGTGGTCATTTAATAATGCAACTGTCATGCTTTTGTCAGGCTGATTGAAAATGCATGTTGCAGTACATAAGTGGGCTGTACCAGCTTCCTAAAGGACTCTGAAAACACACAAAATACAGAAACAGACTAATACTTGCTCAGTGTTGTTTGGTGCTGTGGCTTGTAGGGAAAGAAATCTATTTATTTTAAAAAGATCTAGTCAGTAAATGCCGTAATTCCATGTTGATTTGTGATATAGAACCAGAAAAGTAAAGAAGTAAAGGTTGGCAGCTTTTGACAGTACTTTTGTGTACGTGATTGTTTATTTCCATGTAATGCATATTTCTTTTTCCTTTTTTGTCCACTCCTTATCTTTACTGATACAGAGAATTTCCTATTTAAATGTATTTTTGAATTACACTCAAAATTTCAGGAGTTTACAAGGTCTGGGAGATACTGGATTAGAAATGTTAAGTAAGCAGACTTTAGCACAGTACTTTCTACATGTGCATAAGATATTGTAAAACTTAATTTGTGAATATGTTTTCACCTTATTTATCTACAGTTGCTGGCCACATTTTTAATACAATATGAAAGAATAAAAGGAGTCCAGTCTTCAGGTGTAATGACAATCTTCTGGTTCATCGCATTGTTATGTGCCACAGTGATTTTTATATCCAAAATAAAACATGCCTTAAATATGGTAAGTGATTTTTAGACCCATTCAGTTGAAAATAATCCCAAATGCTGCAGTGATAAAGTAGTTGCTTGGTAATTATGCCAGTCAAATCAGTTAATGATTTGTTTAGTGTACCTTCATTCCTTGGGTTGTAACAGCAAAGGGAGCAAGAATTAATGCCTTTTGTTTTGAAATGCTCATGAAATTCATAGTGACTTTAACTGTAGCAGCAGTTGCCGAGAAAATTGGGTTGGCTGTTGGAGAAAGCGGATGTGTTTGCTCGAGTACACTCAAATTCTGTGTAATCTTTGATATCAAACTGCTCTGGCTGGGAGTTTACATCATCTTCCTGTTGACTCTGCAGTGGATTTCCTGAAACACTTTGTTCAGTGCTGCTGTGGTATCACCTGCTTGAACAAAATCAAAGGGAAATATTTTAATGCTAATTTGCCCTGTAGTAAAACCACCTCAAGTATCAGACTTGTGGAGCTGCCTGAAAATGGCACTTTTATTTCTTGAAACCTTTAAGTTGCATTGGCAATTTTGAGAATTTTCAGCCAACTTTTGTCTTCAGCTGTTGGGAAGGGCATTTTATTTGGGTTGTGTGTCCTTTTATCCCTGTACTTTGATTTCTGTGGCTTATGTGTTATGTATCAGTCTCAGTCTAAAAAACTGAAAGAACCTCTGAATTTCGCACACAATGGAACAAAGTTTAACATAAATTCTGCTCCTCTAGATCTTATCTTGTGTGCATCCTAACTAAAAAATTTGCTTTCAATACTCTTTGCTTCCCAGTGCATAAATGTCTTACTCCTGTAAGGAATACTGGCTGCAGATTTGGGCTGTGTTGGCACACCATGTGTTAAAGAGAACTTATTACATAAGAAATTCATGCTTGTATTTTAATGGTAGTGATTGAATAAAAAGAAATGTCTTTCACATTCTCTTCCCTCTCATTACTTTCCATTTACCAAAGTAGACATAGACTTTAATTTGCTTTGGAGTGAGTAGTGTAGCACTTAGTTTGCAGAAATTACAGTAAGAAACTGTTTTCTGTTTAATCATAACACGTTATTTAAAGTCAATTCCTCAAGCCTTCTAATTGGAATATTACCTTCCTTTGCAGGGTGCTGATGAGGATGCATTTCGTTATAGCACCTTCTGCATCTACTTCATCCTGGTATTAGTAGAACTCATCCTGTGTTGTTTTCCAGAGCAACCACCTTTGTTTTCTGAAACAGTAAATGATCCTGTGAGTGAGTCTGTAGAGTGCAAAGTATCATATTTGCAGTATTCTGTGTAATGAGCTACAGGGCCATAGTCTACCAGATGACAAATAATAAAAATTCTGCTTTTTATTTGGTGATGCAGAAGAAGCCCATAACATGTAAAACTGGGGGAAGGGAAGGGCTGGATATAAGAAAAAGCACAGAAATACTGTTGCACTCGTTGCTGAATAACATTCCTGAAGGATAAGTTCTGTGTATTTATATTCAGTAGTGCTGCTGGCAGTCAGTGGGAGATAGTGAAATGCTGTGCTCCTGGTTATCTGATATGTTCAGTAGGCAGTAGCATGTGGACTCACTTTGATTTGAACATGGGGAAGAATTTAGACCTGGAAAGCTTTTGAACCTGGGCAGATGTGTTTGATTTCTGTTTTTATCTCTTGTGTCATGTGAGAATTTAATCAGCTCAGATGCAAGAGCAGCTAATGTTAGAGGGTGTTTGGGATGTAGACACTTAATTTTACCTAGACATGATCTTTTTTGTATGTGTTCTAAATTATATGTAGCAGCTCTATGGCATGGATCTAAAGTGATCCCAGGGATGCTGGATCATCCTTGCACCACCTCTGGGTTAGATATTCAGAGTCACAGGGGGGTGATGCTGGTCACTGCCTGGAGCTTGGATGTGCCGAGCTTAGGAATTTCAGTTTTAGGCAAGGTCTAATTCTGGGAATTTTTCTTTTGTGATTAACTACCCAATTAACATATTTGTGCCCTCATATGGCAGCATACCTTGCATTGACATGGGCACTGGAGACACTGGCCTCCACTGGCTCTAAAATTCCTTCAGCTGTTTGTTGTGTTGTTGATATGGAGCACTGCTATTCCTGTGTCTCAGTGGTGGAGCCTGCTGACAGCCCTGAAGCTGTGCTTGTGTTTTCTGAACAATAAATGGCAAGTTTCAGTAGTGTGAAAAAAATACTGTAAACAAAAGGAATTTCAAAAACATCTTTTCTGCTTTGCTTGTTTCTTTTGGCCCTGCAGTAATTCTGTGTGTGGACTGATTTTTTTTTCTCTCCTTTAGAATCCATGTCCAGAGTTGAGTGCTTCTTTCCTCTCCAGAATCACATTCTGGTGGATCACTGGGTAAGATCAAGCTGTTGCATTAAGCACCAGTTCAAGTTAAATGGCACTTTAGGTTTCTGCTTTCAGAGTTAAATTAGGGATAATAATGCAGCAATAATTTTGGTTGTTTTGATTGTTTGTCTTGTAGATAGCTTAAATTAATGCTTTAAAAAACTTGATTAATATTTTTTTAACTTCCTTTGTAGGGTCTTTGAAATTTTGCCAGTCTGTATTTAATATGTTTGATGAAGGAATATAATAAAAAAAATTCTTTGGGAAATATAAGAAAGGAAAAATTGTCTGCTATATATTTAGAAACTAAGACATTGAAAATTATTACTGCTTTTTGTCCAATAGGCTCTTTTTTCCCCGCTAACTTAATTTTGCTTATCCTGTATGATTCGTGAGCTAAAACACACAAGCATGTAAAATAATATTGATGTATAGATGTGGCTGGTACTTGGCCAGAGTTCCAACAGAAAGCTAGATGAAAGTAATTGCTTTGTGAAATTAAAGGCTAATAAAGATTTTGAAACTTGCTAGGCATGGGAATATTAATTGTCTGGCTGATTTTCAAATGAGATCACCTCATCCTTTCTTCTGTTTTCCCTGGAATTTGAGTTCAGTGGCATATCCTGGATCTTTAGATGTTTAGGTGTCTAGTTCTCCCAGTAAAGATAGGAGGATGTATGTTTTAGCATCTGTACCCGTGTTGCTGCAGGCACTAATGCTTGCTTGCATCTTTGAGAACTGGCTCTGTTCTGGGGCTGGATGCAGCTGTATCTTTATATCTATCTCTATAAATACACAAACATTTCTAGTGCTCTTCAATTTATTTTGCTGATTCTTTCTAATACAGGTTGATGATTCAGGGTTATCGGAACCCTTTGGAAGCCAAGGATTTGTGGTCATTAAATAAAGAGGACAAATCAGAGGAAATAGTGCCAGGTTTGGCTAGAAACTGGGCTAAGGAATGGTCAAAGACCAAGAGGTAAGTTCAGTTATCCTGGCTTTCAATTCTGCCAAGATAACAGAGGTTTAAAAGCTCAAGCTTCTACTTAGAAGTGTTTGTCATTTGTTACCAAACCTGCTTTTGTAAGGCCCGTGTGGCTGCCTGTGCTTGTCCTTGAGTGCACAGAGAGCAGGAACCAAGTAGGGCACTGTGTTTCTTCTTTATGAAGAGCTGCATTGACTTTCCCTTAGTCTTTCATGATCCAAAAGTTATTACTGTGACTTTTGATGTATGTTTTTTTCCCCCTGGGGAGGGAATGTTTGGACACAAACTTCTATTGTGTAATTTAGGAGCTTGGGCTCCCTCTGTAGTTGGCAAAGCCTCGGGAGGGTAATTCAGGATGTAAAAGTGAGCAGCTTATTCCTTTCTTTTGACTATATAGGGAGTCTGAGCATCTAAGCCAGATGACTAAAATTAGAGTGCATGCCTGCAGTCTCCATCCTACTTTCATCATCCTTGGCTGCAGCAAGTAGGAGCACCTTTTCATTGAAGGAAAATTGTGTGCTTGCTTACATAGTGCATTTTGCATACAGCTTGTCCTCAAAAGTTCAGAGCATGGAGTTTAGCATAAGCCAGATATAAAAGAAGAATGTGTTCAGTCCATTGGGGATGTCTTGGCATTAACCTGACTTGAGTTGTTTAACTCTGGTGGTACAGTGAAGCATGATTAAAGTTCAGCATACTGGGTTCTAGAATAATGATGTCCTCTGCTCTTTAAACTTACAAGTTACAGCTCTATTCCTCATTCCCCAGGGCAGACTTAAGGGAGAGATTTACAGGAATGCTGCCTGTCCAAGCAAAGAAAGCCATTTCTGAACAGCCAGTTTGTTTAGTTATATTAACGATTAATAATGTTTGACAGTAAAACTCAGTTTAACTGTTAAGAATCACAATAAGCAGCTCATTTACGTCTCATTTGTATAGTGAACATTTTTCCAATTGGCTTTATGCTTAAATAAAGGCTACATTCTCTACCTAATCTTTTTTCAGACAACCACTAAACATGTTATATGCACCCAAAAAGCAGCAAAAATCAGGCGACTCAAATGGTGATTCGACAGAAGAGGTTGAAGCTTTGATTATAAAACCATCTAAGAAGAGTAATGAAGCATCTTTATTCAAGGTGTTATACAAAACCTTTGGACCATATTTTCTCATGAGCTTCCTTTTTAAAGCTGCACACGACCTCTTGATGTTTGCAGGCCCGGAACTTCTGAAGTAAGACCTATATACTTAATTATTGTATTAAAAGTATGTGAACAGGATTTAAAATATGCTGGTATTTCACTCCTCAAGCTGCTTTGCCTTCAGCTGATACCACGAGGAAGAGATGTCATACAAGGGAAGAGACCATGGACAAACATGGTTTTGGCCCATTGGTTTTCAAATTACAACATCATGCAATAAATGTTTGACTTCTTTTTCTTTTCAGCACAGGGAAGGCAGGGCAGGAACATAATCAGCAATAGCAGGAGAGTTTACTCAGTTATAGTCTGTAATTATTCTGTGCCCACACATCAGAGTACGTGATGCCACAGAGAGCTGAGGGGCTGGGAGGGGTTGTATTGCTTTGAGCTAAGAAGTAAAGGAACTGCAAGTGGTTGTATTTCAGCTGGAGGGATAATGAGACTTTTCAGTGCAGCTCCAAGAGAATGCTGTACGTGTACATGCACACTTGATATGTGTTACTTCATGTTTCAGACTGGTGTGTTGAGGAGGGAGGGATTGTGCTCATACAAAATGATCTTCAGTTTCTAAGAAGTTTGTGTTTTATCAAAGTTTGGTACTTCAGGTGCTTGCATGACCCGTACAATGTTTGAAGTAACCTAAGGCTGCAACCATGACATTTGTTTTCCACCTATCAAGAGAACTCACTTCTCTCTCCACAGATTGCTGCTCAACTTTGTAAATAACAAAGCTGCCCCAAACTGGCAAGGCTACTTTTATACAGTACTGCTCTTTGTTTGTGCCTGTCTTCAGACACTGATTCTTCACCAATATTTTCATATTTGCTTTGTAACTGGAATGAGGCTCAAAACAGCCATTGTGGGTGTAATTTATCGAAAGGTAGGTATTTCTTTAAATATGTAACAATACTGCGACTACAAATATGCAATATATGTGACTGTGGGAATGCATCACTTAAGTCTGAATAATAAGGTAGGAGACTCTGGTATGCTGATTCCTAATTCTTAATGGAAATAAGAGCATGTCTAATTTAGAAATAAAAGCCTTTCAGCCTGGGCAGTTTTTTAATTTACTACTTAACGTGCTTCTCACTATCAAGTAAGAAAACTTTCCTCATATAGACTTGGGATGTGCTGTGCTTCAGTTGGTGCAGGAATTAAAGATGCATCTACATTTACAGCTTCATCTGGGATTTACCAGCAGTGCCATCTCACCTTGGAATTACTGGAGCATTTTAGAAAGCTGTGAACTGATAGCTCTGTGTCAGAAAAACGTGCCACAGCAAATGAAGATTCTACTTGTTACACTAAAACAAAAACATGTAACAGACCAAGCAAACAATACGCCCAAGCAATAAAACTACCAGCTCATACCCCGAAGTTTGCTTATTGACTTTAATTCTGTACTAGCTTAAACCCAGCTGATTGATCCAAACTGTACAACTTGCATTTTGCAAGGTGTACAGGGTAAACAGAATACGAAGGAGGAAAATGATTGCTTGAAATTTTAAAGAAGCTGTTCTGTAAAGCACTTGAATTCTGTGGAGAAAATGCAAATGACTGTTTGTCTTCATGTTTTAATTGTTTTTTATTTTTATCTAAACACAGGCACTTGTTATCACAAATTCTGCTAGGAAGGCTTCTACTGTGGGTGAGATTGTGAATCTGATGTCTGTGGATGCTCAGAGATTCATGGACTTGGCTACTTACATAAACATGATTTGGTCTGCCCCTCTGCAGGTGATAATGGCACTGTGCTTTCTGTGGCGGGTGAGCATTGTGTGTTTCCTGTTTTGGCTTTGGCAGTGTTCTGCTTCCATGATTCTGTGACTACACACGCCTGTTGTTCAGACCTGCATGGTTTGCAGCAGTGAGGGGGGAGTGCTGTTTATTAAGAAGCCATTCAGAGCTGCCTTTGTCACTGCTGTCAGGAAGGAAGGCAGGAGGTTCTGAATTTGCACATCTGTGTTCCTGTGTGGAGGATGCAGAGGGGAACTGTTATCTTTTGGGGGACTGCAGCACCTAGAGTATCTCACTTGTCCCTTGACTTGAATAAAAGTGGTCTTGGCTCTGTGCTCAGAGTAAGCATATGAGATATTTGCTGTTTCTAGTTCACACAGCACTGGGCTGACTCTTCTTCAGAAGAACAGTCAAATTAGCAAAAAGTGGAAAGTGTTAAAACATATTTGTGTGTGTGTATAGAGATCTGTTTGGAGAGAGATTGATCTATCTGTACTTCTATATGGGTGCTATATATATATCTATCTGTTTGTTTCAAGAGTCAAAGTATATAGATATTAACCTAAGCCCCTACTTGATCCTTCTCTTCTCCCAAGCTGAAAACCTATTTCAGAATGATTTTCTGTAATGTGTGCAGTGGTTTGAGCCAAGATTTAAAATAATTAGTTTGAATCAATGCTTACAATTATGTAATTACTTTTCAGAACTTAGGTCCTTCTGTGCTGGCAGGTGTGGCTGTCATGGTCCTTCTGGTTCCAATAAATGCTGTTATGGCAATGAAGACAAAAGCCTATCAGGTTAGCACCTCTATATAGTGTGTTTAAGAAACATCTCTTCTTTGACTTGTTCCTAGTGGTTTTTTCTTTTTCCTTCTTTTTCCCATCCCTCCCTCTATTCCTTAATAAAAGGGAAAGGAAAGAAAGTCAAAGGTGTTGCGTATTCAGAATAAACAAACTCATGTATTTTTCAGCCTTACAGCTTATCTGTAATGGTCTAAAAACCTGCAGTAGTGAAGACCTAGGTAGTACATTAGGCAGTTTCATGAGAGGCCCAGTGATTGAATTATTAGGAATTAGTTCAGTTTTTAATTTGCCTAAGAACTAAAGTGCAAAGATAAACTACTGTCTGCCTCATGAACCTAATGGCCATGAATGAAATACTCATGTTTCCAGGATGTGTGGCTTGTTCCTTTTTTTTGTTTGTTTCCTGAAGAGGTGAACAAGTCTTAGTTGTTGGCTGTTTTTGATCTCTTGTCGATTTTATTTAGTGAGGATAAGTTTGATCCTGATCAGTTTGAGGATCAGAGTGAGATAAGTAAGTGTAGACTCAACCTCAAGTTTTCTACTGTGCTGAAACTACTTCCAACAGCCCCACCATGTGTGTTATGGTACAGACTTCACTACTAGCTGAATTTACTGAATGGCAGAGGAGATTGATATATCAAAGTGGGACCTTTTAGCTCTAGAAGTTCATTAAAACATAGCCCAGCATTGATTCCTGCAGGGGAGAGGTAGGGATGCCTGGCCTGCCACAGCCAAGCAGTCATGCTCTGGGATAGCTGTACCAGTGCCTTCTGCTGGCTACCTCAGCAGCAGTTCAGCTTTGCACTGCCCTCATTACAATATTGCAGGAAGATGGAAGCTTAACAATGACTGGATGGAAAGGTTTTTGCCTTAGTACACCATCAGAAAGCCATTGACAGTGCTGAAAATGAAGCAAAATTAAGTTTGGTCTAAAGTTAGATGCAAGCTGCCCATCTTATACTGGCTTATTTTTTAACTGCATATTGTACCTGAGTCCCAGGACTCCCTGTTGCAGGGTTAATCACACTTAAACCTGTACCACACTTGTTTTGGTCTTGATTAGGATTTGTAGTTACATGAAGCATTCTTTTAATTGGTTGAAAACGTCTTGTTAATTCTGCATATTTGTTTGTTCAGATAGTATCTCAGATTTCCTGCTTGGGAAGCTAGTAAGCTTTTGATGATAATGAGGTAAATTTGCCATTGCAAAATACAAAGCTCAGAACTTTGAGGTTCTGCCAAGTATTGTGCTCTGTTAATTATTTTTTGCAATGTTTTTTTAGGTGGCTCAAATGAAGAGCAAAGACAACAGAATTAAGCTGATGAATGAAATTCTCAATGGGATTAAAGTTCTGAAACTTTATGCTTGGGAATTAGCCTTTAGAGAGAAGGTATTAGAGATCAGACAGAAAGAACTCCAAGTCCTAAAAAAATCTGCTTACCTTGCTGCAATGGCAACCTTCACTTGGGTTTGTGCTCCATTTTTGGTAAGTGAAACAAATCTAGAAGTCTTTTCTCCTTTTTGGGATTGTGCTTTACAAGGCAGCACTTGAGGACTTCTTCTGGTTTTGTGTTTTAATGAGTTAAGCCAAAATGCCCTCCAGAATGGTGGTGGGTCCTTGAACACTTAGGGATCCACTTCTCTATGGAAAGGAACTATTGTTTGAAACTCAGTAACATCCAAGTTGGATGTATTCTGGAAGTTACTGGCCAAAGTAATGAAAAATAAAAACCTCTTCTGCATCCTCTCCTATTTTTAGTAGAGTACTTGAGGACTCTTAAGATGAAATGTGTGGTCAGATTTAGGAGAATAAAAAAAATCCCTTATTTCAACCTGTTTCTGAGAGCAGCATGTCCTTACATAAGAGTTCCTGACTGAATGGGATCTTGTGCTCCTGGAGTGTCACTGGCTGGGATTTTCCCAGCATCTGTGTAAGAACAATATGGAAGAGGCAAAACCATTGCGTGGCCTGAGATGGCTTCAAATTCTTACTTAAAAAAATAAAAATCCATGATATGTGAAACATCCCTCCTGTGTTTGTGGTTAGCTTACATTTCAACTAATGCAAGGGAGAGAAGAGTGAGATCACATCAAAATTGCTTCAGACCCTATTAGAGCAAGGGACCATTGCTCTTGTCTGCAGAAACAATTAAAAGCCATGACTACATTAGGATAAAATATGTGCTGTTCCAGTTGAAGGTGTTTAAGTGTACTTTCCAGTCTCAGATTCCTTCCCTACAAACATTTTTAGTGTTTACATTATGCTCGGAGCGTGATGAAAGGCAGAGAAGCAGTGCCCTGGGTAGGAAGCATCAGCTGCATTCTTAAGTGAATGCTTTGCTAAAAGAAGTCTGCGATTATCTTAATACAAACACATTATTAAATGAAATTTCTAAATAAAACTCTGCAGGTGGACTCCCTAAGGCTGTTCTGTGGAGCCTGAGAAGACAGATTGGTGTAATGTGCAGCTCTGTTCCAGCACACACGGGGGATGTGTGGCACTGGCTCCACGAGGGCACAACCCAAGGGCTGCTCTTCAACATCTTGTTTCTTGGATTTTGGGGTTCTTTTTCTATGTTTTGATGAAAAAAGTATTGCAAGTGCCTACTTGAAAGCACTTTTGACATTCAAAACTTTTATTTCCTCTATTCCTTCCTGTTTCTAAGGCCAGGATTTTTAAAAACATTTAGTAACAGTGTCAGGAATCCACTGGTTTTGCTGTACCTCCCCTGCTGCTTTGAGTGCTGATAAGAGTGCAGTTCAAATTAATTGCTGGTAAGACAAGAGTGCAGACATGCTGCTTGTGAGGTTATTCTTTGGACCTTGTCTTGTTTTTGATCTCCATGGGAGGGCTTTCTCCCTGGGATGTGGTTGTCCAAACTAAGGGCTGTACAAACAAGCTACTGTACAAGGCACAGCTGAGTCAGCTGCTGCACCAAGAACAACACATGTCTTCACAGCAGTCAGATTTTTTTTAACAGAAATACTGATGTCTTCAAGGGATGCTGTGCTTAGATGAGACTGTTCCTTAGGTGGACAGCTCATTCTTTCAAGTCTTTTAGGAGGGGGGTGCCAGAGGTTTATGTATCTTGATTTGTTGTTTTTTAAGTGACAATCTGTGGGGAAAAAGCTGCTGGATCTTGATATACTGAGGTGTGAGGGTATTGTCATGGAAGAAAACACTGTGAAGGGAATAGTTACGAAAGCAAACATCTGCTTTTACTTGATTTGCTGAATTTTACTATAATTTATTCAACACATTAAAAAAAAACGAGTATATGGGTTTTTGGAATAATTTTTATAGCTTATGGTTCATGATAACAATGGCTCAGTGTAATTTTCTTGTTTAGTGTGAAACTGAAACTGTTCACAACAGATAAGGCTTCATCTTTGCAATGCAATAATGTTTCAGGTTTCTTATCCTTGATAAAGTTGGCTGTATTTGGAAATCTAGAGTTGTGGTAGTCTCTACAAAGTATAAAATAGGACAGTATTGGGATGCTTCTAACTTTTCTGTCAATATATGTTACTGATCCAATATCTGATACTTTGAGGAGTGTCTTAAAACTGAAAGAGATCAGGAAAGAAAGACCTGCGGTCATTTCTCTACTTCCCCTTCTGCTGTGTGACCACAAATAGCCTGGGACCTTTGCTGTGTGAGGGAAGTGAGCACTTACCTCTTTTTAAAGAGGAGCCATCACCTTCTTTTTACAATTGCAGATTTTAATCATATGTTTGTTTTGCAAAAAATGTTACCAGAACATTCCTCTTTCTTTGATTTATAGTCTTCTGATTCCAGCAGTCAGACTGTGGAAGGTGGCTTTAAGACATGACCCTCACCATAGCCTTTGCACTTGGTTTCAGGTTGCCCTGTCCACGTTTGCTGTGTATGTCATGGTAGACAAGAGCAACGTCTTGGATGCTCAGAAGGCCTTTGTTTCTCTGGCATTGTTCAACATCCTCAGGTTTCCACTGAACATGCTTCCTATGGTCATCAGCAACATAGTGGAGGTAAGACTTCAGTCATTAACTGGTGGCTTTTGTGCAGAAGGAGGCCCTGGGTGGAAAGATTACATTCTCTGCTTAGAGAATGACCACTGGGAAAATGTGGCCACCTCTGGAAGGGATCTTGCTGTTCCTGTGTGTGAAATAGTCCCAGTGATGGGTGATACAAGGTGTTCCTTGTATCACCCATATTTCCTATGGGTTGGGAAGTGGAAGTTTGGCTATCCAAGCAACTATGCTGTGGATTTAAGGAGGAATTAGGAGTGCATAATAATGATATGTGTATGTGGCACAAAACAGTGAGCACTTAAATGTAATGAGCAGAGTATAAATAGTTTTGCATCCTTTTCCATGTAGGCCAGTGTCTCCTTGAAGCGCCTCAGGGTGTTCCTGTCTCACGAGGAGTTGGATCCAGACAGCATAGTCAGGGGACCCATCAAAGAGGGTGAGTCTCTTTGCCTGTTGCAAATCAGTGTGTGCAGCTTTTGGGTGGTTTCTTTTGCTTTCTAAAACAAACTCACTGCGTTTTTGGTGGGTTTTGTTGATAAATGTGAGCCAGAAAACAGAGAAGGGAGTTTGTAAAATGAAAATTGTATGAAGGTTCTTCTTCCTTCTCAGATAGTTTGTTTGCTCTCCACAATTGATTTTGCAGTGCTGGAGATGCAGCTGAATTAGTTCATCTGTTAGGTATCTCTGTGTAGCTGACATTCATGTACCTCCTGGTTCCTGAGTAAGGGTAACCTTGGAACCTCTGCTGTCTTACTAAATTCGGTAAAAGCAGAACACAAGTTTTTGGTAAGCAGTGGGTGGTTGTTCTTCTGAAGAAGTAGCTTTATACCTCTGCCCATGTGTGTTTGGATTGCGAGCACACAGTTTAGCTGCTTGCATCGGTCCTTTTATAAATATGAGTTTTCTCTTTGCAGCTGAAGGATGCATTGTTGTGAAGAATGCAACGTTTAGCTGGGCCAAAACTGATCCTCCTTTGCTAAACAGGTAAAGATTGGTGCCCTTTATTCCACTGCATAATCTTTCTACATCATAAATTATCTATATTTGAATTATAAAGTACATATGGAGAAGAGTTTGTTGCCATAAAGAAGGAGAAAAAATAACATCAGTTCCATATATATATATATATATATATATATTTAATTGGGGCTTTATGAACTAAAGGGATTTATAGTTTATTGCATTTATGGAATGCACAGAGGCAGGTAGCAAGAGATGTAGGGCTCAAGGAGGAGAGGGCTGCCAGGGATTTCTGTGTCTGTGCTGCAGATGGGATGAGCTCCATCTAGGGGATGCAGCCAGGTCAGCCCCTGGCCGTCAGCTCTGCTCCACTCCACAGCCTGATTCTCACTGTGCTCTGCTCTCCTTGATCCCGGGTTGCAGATAGCAAACACTGATACAGCTACAAGCTGTGTCTTCCCTGTGCCCTGTTCCCTTCCTTAACTTTGGCTGCTTTTTCTTGGGCCTTAAATGGCAAATTCTTTGGGACAAAAATGCTGTATTTACGTTTGTGTTCATAGAATACTTGGGAGAAATCTTGATGAGATTGGGTCACAGTGCTTTTTTTCTTTCTGTTTTCTTCCCCTTATGAGTAATTACATATTAAGATTATGTTCTATGCTCTAAGGATGAGGAGAGCTAGGTGCTTTGTGAGTGAGAGGTTTGGATTTTCAAACAGTTACAAGTCTCAGTGCTGAGTCAGTATTTGCAGTGGGTGTTCACATTGCACCTGGTTTTAGATGCCTGTTTTCAATTGACTGTTTAACTAGTGGGGTGTGCCAGCAAGCAAGGCTGAATTATGTGCACTTTATTTCAGCATTAATTTCACTGTTCCTGAAGGCTCCTTGGTGGCTGTTGTTGGTCAAGTTGGCTGTGGAAAGTCTTCACTGCTCTCTGCATTACTGGGGGAGATGGACAAAAAGGAAGGCTACGTGGTTGTCAAGGTGTGACATGTCTGGAGAATTGTTCAGCTGTTTGTGGGTATTGCCAGAGGGATTCTAGATTTCCAAGTGGTATGAAGAGGAAAGAGACAGCCTTTCAAATGAATGCACTTTTTAGGCTGCTTTCCTGGCAAACCATGTATATGTCTTAGCCTGCACTCTGTAATTGCCTGTTAAGCCTTGACCCAACAGCATCCAAATCTGTTGGTGTCAGATTCAGCCAAAAAAATTGAGCACTCAAAGGTGAGTGTTCTGGTGAGTCTTGTTAGCAGCTGGGTATGTGCTGGGGAGATCCTGTTACATATTCTCTGTGGAAGAGCAGTGTTGGGTTCTACCTTCTCAGACATCAGAGAATTACAAAGAGAGAGGGTGCACCCAGATACCTGAACATGGGAAAAGCTGCTGTTGCAGTTTGTTCTTTTTAGACATCAGAGCTGCACAGAGCTAACAGAGAAAAAATGACCTGGAAAGAAAATTACTTTAAGAGCAAAATAAATCTGTCACATTTAAAAGTCTGTAGGTTTGGCCACCTTCAAAATTGTTGTGGAAAAATAAACTAGTTGAGATCTGAATTACTTATTATTAGTGCAGAAAGAGAAGACAGAACAGATACTCAAAGCAAAATACTCTGCCATTATCTCAGTCTCCTCCTTTGAAGTGATTTTTATATGAAAACCACTGCCTCTGCTTTCTGCAGAAATCTCTTGGCAGGGGTACATTTGTTAAACACTTACATTCCAGATTAAACTCTTTTGTGCAGAACATAATTTATAATTATATGAAAGAAGTAATGACTTTTGACATGCAGTAATTGTGCAAGCGTTCTCTAAACAAGTGTTTCCTCCAGGTTTATGTTAATCGTATTTTGTTTGAAGTTCTTTATTTTCCACCAATGCACTTTGTTACATTCACTCCTAGAGAGGATTATAAAAATAACATTTTGGAGGAGGTGGGAGCCCAAGAACTACTTTGTTTGGAAATGACCGTAGGTAATTTGTGAGGTGATTAACACTGCCTGCCTCACAAAGCCCTGCTGTGCCTTGACTCTCTGTGCAAACTGTTAGTCTAAAGTACTGAACTTTATTTTTCTTGCAGGGCTCTGTAGCCTACGTTCCTCAGCAAGCCTGGGTCCAAAATGCAACTCTGGAAGATAACATTATCTTTGGAAGGGAGATGAGTGAGGGCCGGTACAAACGTGTGATTGAGGCTTGTGCCCTGCTGCCTGATATAGAGATTCTTCCTTCAGGAGACAAAACAGAAATAGGAGAAAAGGTATTTCAATACCCACTCCACCGTAACAGTGTTGTTGCTTGTAGTTAAGGCTGTGTGACTCTTATTTTACTTTATCTCAAAGTTGTATTGAATTTAAAACATTCAGAGCAGAGATCCTCTGGAATAAGAGGCAGATTTGAACAGTGTGTTTTCCTTCTCTTTAAGCCTCAAAGGGTAGGAAACCTGTCCTCAGTTACAAATATAAAACCATCTTGTAGTGAGTTTTTAATTGTTTCTAAGTTGCCACAGTTATAGAGCAGAAAAATATATAGAAACAGGAAGAGAAAAACCTTCTGAACTGCTTCCGTTTCATTAAAAACAAGCAAACACTCCACCAGCCCCGCCAAAAAATCACAGTCCACAAGAACAGCCATCACTCCAAATTTGGCCCTTGGTTGTCAAAGCAAGTGTGGTGTGGGGTTTGGAAACGTGCATGGATGATGCAGTGCTGTGCTGTGGAAGCAGGACCCACTGTCCTGTACCAGGAGCTGACAGGGTGTGCGTGCACCTGCCTGCTCTGTGCGCGTGTGCCTGCCCTGCGCGTGCGCGTGCACCTGCCTGCTCTGCGCGTGTGCGTGCACCTGCCTGCTCTGCGCGTGTGCGTGCACCTGCCTGCTCTGCGCGTGTGCGTGCACCTGCCTGCTCTGCGC
>VZUI01048613.1:0-29750 GCA_013401135.1 Cettia cetti | reverse complement strand
GTTTGCTAAAGATCTTCCAGAGTTCGGTGATTGATCTATTATTTTTTACAGGATATCTGCTCTGAGAAAAACATCCTTAAACAAAAATTTTCCAAGGCTGAATAATTGATCATTTTATTGTCGGAATTCTGTTCTGAGGAAAAAACATTTTTAACAAAAGGTTTCCAAACCTGGATAATTGATTCTTCTTTGACCGGAATCCTGCTCTGAAATAACATCCTTGAGTTTTGCTAGACAGCAAAAATCTCTTGGGAAAAACATCTCTGGAGACAGCTTATCTCTGGTTTTTTTTTAGTCTCTCTTTCCTTATCATTCAATGCAAAACTGCTTCAGCTTTTGTTTCACAATGCTGTAGTTTGGTGGTTCCCTTTTTTTAAATTTCTTTTGCACAAATTATTTTGCAACATATATTGCAGTGTTTATTCACTAATGAGCGATGAAACAGAAAAATGTGGCTTTTCTTGTACTTGTACATTTCATTCTGTGACTGCAAGGTTTTAATAGATTATTGATTTCAATTTTTTAAAGTGTTTCCTGTAATTTTCATAGCTTCTGGTCTTGGTCTAATTTAGTCTACCTGATATTTATACATTTTCTGTTAAAAAAATAGTGTGGGTGCTCATAGAATCTTAAACTTAAATTTCCATCATAAATAAAAAATATTTTCTGTAAGTAAGGGTTCTGCCCATTTCATCATGAGGACAGTGGAGTCCTGTTTGGCTTGAAGTACTGCTGAGAAAATGCCAGGGTGCCTTTTTGTGGACCGAGCTAAAGAAATAACATTGAACACATTTCCATGGTACAAAATCTGGATTTTACAAGGCTAAGTAGATGAGATGTTAATACCTCAAATTCGACAGATCATAATTTGTAAATGTCTGTCCTTTTTTATTTGGAAAACTTTGCCACATATGCAAGGATCAAAAGAGCATTAATAAGGCAAAGTGACTTAATTGAGGAATTAAACCTGTAAAATTTACTCAGGTTTCAAAACCATCTGGAAAGCTTTTTCTGTACGTGATGTGTCTTGATTTCAGAATATGCCATTTTAAAGTCTTTTAATGAACTACATGGAAATGTACCAAAATGTCACCTATAACTCATTCAATTTCACCAAAAGACAGGGATAAAAAAATTTATTTCTTTTTACTTATAAGAATTTTCATTTTGAGAGCTGTTGGTCTTTCTTCCTAAACTGATATATATAAAATTCAAATATTTTTGATTTTTTTCCTTTTAGTGCATATAGAAAGGTCATTATTTAACCCTGAAAACTTTGTGAAACACCAAGTTCTATCCATGCAGGAGCTCCTGTGACATTGGTACATCAACAGCCACTTTTCCCATTGTTCCCTGGTGTTTAGACTGTTGTGATTCTGCTGATGCAGCTGATGTTTTTCTTCATTATTCCTCTGCCTTTGTCCTTTCCTACAGGCTTACCCTGAGTTTGTCCTGACCTACCTAGAGGAGCTAAATGAAAGAGAGGAGGTGACCCAGACAGAAAACCGTATTCACCATGGGGCCTGGTCTGCAGCTCATCAGGAGATAGACAGCAGCTCAGCAGAAGAGGTCACAGTATTAAGCCAGAGGCAGGTCAGAGACAGTCCTTTCAAAAACACATTTTGAAAAGAGAAATATCAGTGTGGAAGTCATCTTATTTCCTTAAAAAAACCCCAAACCTATTTGATTTCTTAATTTAACAAGGTATTTATATATTAGGCAAATAATAGTTATATGTGGGATTATAAAGGAATAAAAAATTACATATATTTGTGTCTTAGAAAAGTTTATGCTTATAGCCCACATAGGACAAATTTTTGAAATTTCTTATTTTCTATGTGGAAAAACTCAAGGAAGAGAAACAAAAAAACCCCACCAAACCACTAGATCTCTAGATTTGTGCTTCTTGATGCATCTTGACATAGCTATTTGTATTTCTGACATTTTCTGCTAATCAACAGCCTTGCATGAAAAAGTAGACACACATTATTTTAATTAGCGATATATAAATTACATGGTTGTACTTTCATCTCTTAGGTTCTGCAAAAAAATGTCAGCAACCCCAATCAGAAACAACTTTCAGGACCTTTGGACGCCCATTTAATGCCTGCAGATCCCCTGGGGGAGACTACACAGCTGACAGTGGCACTGGTGAGGAAACTAGAAGAGAAACATCCTAAGGCCTCAGCTCAAAGGTAAGCCACTGACAGAACTGATATTTATTGTTCAATGACATTAGATGTTTTCCTTCAGTTTCATGTAAGATTGATTTCCTGGATATTATTGAAATATCTCAGAAACCCTCTGGCTGATAAGCAAACAGGGATTTTGACCAAAATTAATGAAAAGGGGTGACATTTATGTGCTTCTTCTCTTTTTTTTTTTTTTTTTCATTATTTTGAAGATTGATGTGGATGATGTTTGGTAGTAATTGCAAGTTTACTTTAAAATATTTTTTATTTACAAACCTCACATTGTGCAAATTACATAAAGAAATAGGACTTGTATCAACATTGTGACATATTTTGTGCCACAAGACTTAAATTTAAATGGTAAAGGTTTTGTTAGAGATCTGAAAGTCATGCTGAGCCAAAATATTAAGTGACAGTCACTTTTAATGTAGGACTGGATTTTAATTTCAATAAAAGATAAAGAGTAGTGTTCTTAATTGCTTCTACTTGCAGCAGGCAAATAGATCTTTCTTTAGATAACTGAAACTGTCTTTTACAAATGGCATTTGGCTAGTTATCTTTGAGGTTTGGGTATTTTCAGAGCAAAAAATGTTAAAAATGAAGATCCCATTCAGATGAAAGACCACAAGGCATCACTTGCTTTCAGGAATAAAGCTGTATTTCCAAAGTTGTTGTTACTACTGGCAGAAAATTAATAACAGGAATTTGCAGATGATTCAAGCAACAAGAGGGTTTTGGTTCATTTAAGTTACTGCAACTCTTCCCTTGGAAGAATCCCCCTTAGAGGACCCAAAGATTGGCTCCTCTGGTCCTGCTTCAAGGACTACAATTTCAGGTGTTTCCTTAATAATATTATTTTACAAATACTGAGTCTTTTTGTATCTGAAATGTTTTTTAAAACATTTGACTGAAGACTGTGACATGACTGAGGTATTTGAAAGTTTTGACTGTCAGTAGCTTTTGGGTAGCTGCATAGGTAGAGGTAGCTGACCCCTATTTTGGGTAGTATTTTTTTTATTTGATGAATCAAATAACTCTAAAACTTTGTTAAAAATAAGTTATTAAACTACTAGTGAATAATCTTGTATGTAAAAAATGTAAACTCAACTTGCTAATGTTGACTATATTCAAGATATGCCATCTGCAAGGTATTGTGAGGATTTTGTCTACCATAATTTGCTCCTCTGTGCTTTGAGTATGGATTTTGGTGCTTTAAATATGTCATGTAATGTCAGGGTCACTAAAAGCTATTTAACTTCGCTTAAGTACAATGGAATAAAGGAATTTTCAACTAAATGTCTATGCTTTTTGCCTCAGATAACAGGATATAACTATTAAGCTAAAAACCTCTTCTTGCAGAACAAACATACTTGATTTAGAAAGCTCTCTGCAGTCAAGATCATCCAAAAACAGACTTTTGCAGCCTGGAGCATTTTCTTGAACTTGAATTAGATACAGAAAAATACAATTTAATACCAAAATATCATTATTTTGTTGTCAGAAATATTTGGCATTAAATACCAATTATAACTAATTCAAAACTTCTGCAGTTACCACTACTATGGGAGGTACTGAGTGATTTAAATTCTCTTTAGTGCAATTTTCCAGTAGACTGTGATAAGTATTAATATATTCTGTTAAGCAGCTGCCACATCCCACTCTGTAGTTTGTAGAATCCTTCTGTGACTGAAAGGTGATATAAGATTAGGAGACAGGATTTTATCTCCTGTGATTTGAAAAGCTGTTCAATTTCTAAATAGCAAAAAACCTGCCTTCCTTTAAAATATAATGTGAAAAACTGCCATAAGCACAAATGAGGTATGAACTGTGTGTTAGAGGAAAATAGATCTGTGTTCTAGAACTGTTTCAGTTGGTCCAGCTACATGAGTTGTTAAAGTGAAGATTATGGTCACTGTTCCTCCAAAACTCAACTGGTTCTTGTGAAACTCTTTTGGTTAATGGCCCCACTCAACAGGTCTGTGGATTTTTGTAAAACTCTGGTTTACTGAGAGGAAGGGAGGGAGGGAGACAGACTCAGCTGCCCAGACACAGGTGTTTAGAGTAATTTTGAGGTGTTAAATTGGGTAACACCAGGCATCCAGCTGCTTTGGAGTGCTGCAAGTCTCCTGCCAGCACTGTGATGGATTTGTGAGAACTAAGCAGATCCTTTGGGCACACAAACAGTCTCAAATACCAGCCAGTGTCTCCCTTTAAGCTAGTGAGTCCTGCCCTATATGTTTTTCAACTTTGTTTCACAGGAATATGCACTTCAGAGATGTCATTCTTAGTGTTTGGTTTGGTTTCTGAGGAACAGCCACCCTTTCACAGTGAGACAAGGAAAACCTTATTCTATAAGACGAGCTAGGGAGAGCACTATAAAAGGGTTAAGTTTCAAATAATATTGTTAATTAGATTGCAAGGCTGTCTGTTTGCATAATTTTCATACTTTCAGACTTTCTTTCCTTATTTATTTTTGTTGGTTGAAGGCTGCACTCAGTCCCTTTCTTACCTGCACAATGTTCAGCAAGTTGCACATTATCCTGTGATAGGTGTTTAGATAACAATGTATAAAGATATGTGTAAAGATAACAATGAAATGAAGTTGCTTTGTTGTTTGGGGGCTTTTGGGGTGTCTTACCCTAATGCATCTCACACTTTTAACACTTTGCACAATATATGATGCCTATAAGATAGAAAAACATGAGCTTCAGCTCTGATTTACCTGACTGAACCCCTGAGTTTCCATGTGAGAGGTGAAAAGCTTATCCATTCCAGCAAATACCATTGAGGGGAAAAAATGACAAGTCCCAAACAGACCACAACACAACACAAGGTAATTTTAGACATGGAGGATCAAAAGATGCTGAGAAGAGTTGGCTTTTAGGATAGGGTTGTGTAGAGCATTGAGCTGTGTGACTGTGACTTATGTACGTCCCTCAGAGCATAATGGCTTAACTAACTAGTGACCACTGATTTCCTTACCATCCTCATTCTCATTCCCACTGTTTGTATGTGGGAAATGGCTAATCCATTGCCTCCTTTGGCTTAAAAATAGTTTGGAATGGATACTTTTATTAAAAATGATGTGTTATTATCTTTGCTGGGTCAAGATATTAACTTAATGTGGAAATGTAACCCCTGTAACTTCTGGCAGTGTTTTAAATTACTTCTCTCTTTGTTGTGATTTTACATGTTGGGCCCAATGAGGAAAGTAAGAAAGTGCTCTTGCATCAGCTACAACAGATTTGTTCTGTCCTAGCAGTACATTTGGGAATCGTTCCTTTAAAAGGCACTGGTCACCTTTCTAAAACAAATCACCTGTTTTAATGCAGTTTTGGTTTCAGGCCTTAGTGGATCACTTTGTTTCTGTCATTTGGTTTCACAAGTTTCTGGATACTTGGTCTCTAACCCAGACCTGCATTTAAGTATGCTCCAAGTTCAGTACAGGCTGGGTACAAGCACTCTTGGATCCGAGTCAGAATGTTTATGACCTTGTCATATTAACTACTGAGGCAGATCCATCTGGGACACTTGGCTTCAGTTTAATTTTTCTGAATCACTTGGACAAATTCAGTTGTTACATTCTTGTAAAACTTGCTAGTGTCGGGAAAACTACTAAGGAATAGCCCCGAGGAAATGGAAATGTTTTCCCACTTCCATTGTTACAGCTAAGCAAACGCTTGACCTTGATTCTCAATACTCTGTTCATTCATTTTAAAGTCCACATGGGCAAAACATAGGTAAAAGTCATGATCTATGTCTGTATTGTAAATTGGTTACTCCATGAAGACAGATAAGAATGTGTTAGAAGCACTTATTTATTACTGGAGTATTTTAAAAATCTATACACATTCCACCAAAAAAAAAAAAAAAAAAAAAAAAAAAAAAAAAAAAAAAAAAAAAAGAGAGACCGTGCTTTAGGTTGTATTTTTCTGCATTTTAAAAGTCTGTGTTCATCCTAAATAACCTCTCGGATTTCTATTTGAGGAAAGTCCTTTCTTAGAAAAACATCATTTCACTGAGTTGCAATGATTTTTCATGATGTATCTGCCATGTAAGTGTTCTAAAGGTTAAAACTTCGAATTCATGACAAATTAGCTTTCATTAACTGCTTTAGTCACATCTTGACAAAATTATTCTAATAGCTGTATCTGCTGCAGTTACAAATCCAGTTCCCCGCTTGTCACAGAGAGGAAATGTCATCTATCCATCTGAAAATGAAGGTATATTAAACATCACATTCCCATTTGCAGAACACATTTGCAGATATTTGTTTACATTAGTTTACTGATTTGAGCAGCTTACCTTTATTTATCTGGCATCAGAACTGGGGGGCTGAGGGGGTGTGGGGAAGTTTGCAGCAGCCGACAAAGCATGGTGACCCAGCTTGTCACCCAGTGACCTGTGAGAAGGAAATAATGAACTGTGAGTAGCTGTCATCCTAACTGCTTCTGACAGTTTGGCTATGGGCACATCTGTGTTAGTTGCATGGAAAGGCCTTTGTTGTTTTCCCACTAGTGACTTTGCAGACCGCTGTGGGCTTTGCTGGCTGCCCTGCTCCTACACTTCCCCTCCTTTTTCTGCAGTAACAGCAGCTGCCACTGATAGAGATGACATTTCTTTTAATGATTTACTTGGCATTTATATCATTAAAGACAAGAAATTAAATTAAAATACAACAGTCGGTTATTGTAAATGAAAATATACTTGAAATCCACCTAAGATCTGTTGCCACTGTTCATATAATCATTCTGTCTTACCTGCATAACTTGCAGCAGTGTTCAGTGTCTGTTGATACCCCTCCATCCCAATGTTTTGCTTAACTATTTTGAGTGAAATATTGAGTTTTATGGTAATAACATTTTAAATAATCCAGTATACAATGAAACTAGGCAGCTTTTCATGGCTAAATGATATATTACAAAATTAGCAGCAACCTTGCCCATTTGTTTACTGTTAAAGGTAACAATTAGTATTGCAGATTGACCAAAAGCTGCATGTCTTTCCTGGTACAGCAGTCCCAAATCTTGGGTAACTTTGCTCACATTATGAACATTTCAGGTTAAATAAAGGCATCCCTGCTCTCATAAAGGGGTTCTTAGCTGATTTGTGAATGATGATTGTCAAGAACAACATGAAATCATGACTTTTGAAAAATGAATGACTAAAAAATGGCTTTAAAAGTGTAAGGCTGTTTCAAAAAAGTGTAAGTTTTTTGCATGGTTGCTATGCCTTATTGCTTTTAAGTTGTGATATGCTTGGAGTAGGTTGGTACAAATTACTTTGCAAGAGTTGAATATTCAAGACTGCACTTGCTAGAGTGAAAGAACATCAAGCTGGAACTGAAATTTTTTTAGTACTAATTGTACTGCTATAAGTTTGGAGGTTTATGTTGTCTTTTTATATTTACACCTTTTTTCCTTATTCTCTCTATCTGATTCATGCCCCAAATTCAAGCTGTCCATGATAGTGTTCACATGCAAGGTAAAAGAAATTTATATTTTACCTCTGAGGACACAGATTTCTGACTTGGTTCCTTTGAGGGCTGGGTGCAACCTGCTCTAGAATACAGGTCACATTCTCTTGCCTAATTTTGAGATGATGGAGCCATTGGATACACACAACAATGGGTCCAGCCTTTGCCCCATTTTTGCTTCTCACCAGTGCAATCCTGTGCCCTTTCCTACTAAAAAGTGGTGCAAAGGCTGGTGGTGAACAGGAGGTGTGCAAACACAGCACAATTGTCTAAGACATCACACACAGTTCAGGGGAGCATTGCAGGTGCCTTCCAGCTCGTGGCATTTCTCTGTAGTGTGTGAGACAATCCATCAGTCCCACAGCTCTGCATGGAGCTGTTCAGCTCTACAAACATCTGTGAGAGGAAGGTGAATGTATTGTCAAAATCTGAAACAATACAATATTGTTTCTGGTGACAGTAAATGAGAACTCTGGCACTGAAAGCTTTTTTTCAACCTCACTGAAAGCTGTTATTTCTCTTAAGAGGGGTTAATGCCACAGATGCTTGTTGAAGCCATGGAGTTGCAGAGAACATCCATCAGATCTTAGAACTTGCTTATTGCCCTGCTGTCATATCTATTTACATGTATCTGTATGTATTTAAGACAGTTCAAGGCATTATTTTTATACTAAACTACTATTCAAAAAATAATAATGGTGTATTAATACATATTGAAAAGCTGCAGAGATGGTGGGCCTCAAATTTTGCACGTTTTGAGAGTTTTATTTGGAAACCCTATCCCTTCTTTTTCAGAGATGTTTTAATATTCATTTAAGTTGCAGGCCCAATGGACTTAGGGAAACAAAAAAAATCCATTTTAATGGAATTTCTTTATATGAATTAATATTGTTAGACAGATAATGCATTTGAAGGGAAAATCAACTTTTATGTTCTGGTTGAACACTCACTCATATAAACTTAGTTTTTTGCTATCATTGTCTTAATGGAACAATCACAATTAGCCAAGCACCAGTTAAAAAATATCAGCTGTTGGAAGAGTGTAAATCAGTCTTAAATTCCCAAGAAAGTGCAACAACTCCCTCTTTGATCTGTCAGTTTTGAAGAATAAAAAGATAATGAAAATTTTCAATGAAAAATATTCAAGAAGACTTTTTAGAAATTTTTTTACAACAATTGGCATATGTACAAATTAATTTTTTCATACAAATGCTAACTTAAAACATTTCTCGTATTAAAAAAAATGACGATATTATCTGAGGTCCTATAAAATTCCAAAAATTTCACGTGGTGAAATGTCTTTCAATGGCAGTTTTTAATATTTTTACAGGATATAATTCCTGCACAGATAAGTGTACAAGTCTACATGAGCTAAAATATCACTTGATCAAGTAGCAGTCCAATTTTTTAACCCCCAAGTATTTTTCAGCCTTCAAACAATTTTTCATCATACTTCTGTACAAAGTCCAGTCATGTTCACAATTACTAGTTCAGAGGTAATTTCCTTAAACAGTATGAAATACTCTTTTTCTTTCAAATTATCATCAAATAGGCAAATTCTTTTTAAGTAAATTGTACTTTTAAACTTAGACCCATCTTCATCCAGGTTCATCTATTTATCAAGTGCTTATTATCAGCTGATGATAAAAACAAATGAATGAGTTAATGACCTTGAATAAGCAAGACCACAGCAGGAACTGAGTCACTGAGAACAGAACTATGGTTAATAAAGGTTGCTGCTTTTCTAATGCTTAACGTGTTGGAGTTGGAGACAGATGGAAAAAAAGAAGGGTTTCAGGTATAAAGCAAGGCACTGCTGAATCCTTCCTGATCCATCAGAATTGACTATTTTTGCCATGGTGACTGTGGAAGAGAATTATGCTCACAAACAACCTCACCATACTCTTGTCTGAGGTGGGTTGCATCCTCGGTATCATCAAATAAATATTAAAATATAAATATTGGGTTGTATCCCCTCAGCTCAAGCCAGGCTGATTTCAGGACTGGGGTTTCTGCCCTCACCCCATTCTGAGATTTGTGACACTTCATTACCCAGTAACGACAGCACCTCGTTATTTACTTGAATTTAAAGGAACTCTTTTCTTTTCAAATGAAAAAAATTCAAAAAGAACACAACCTCACCCTTAAATCCCTTCGGTATTTTCCATGCCTTCATATAGAGGGGGTGGGAAAAATACTCAAGGGATTCAATTATGAGGGAGGATGGGATGTACAGAATATAAAATTACTAAATAGTAAATAAATTTAAGAGTAGTGCACAAACACTCTACTGATGGGTTTTTTGCAAGTTTCTGTTTGTTTGTGGTTTTTGGATTTATGTAGTTTGGGGTGTTTTCTGTGTGTTTGGGTTTGTATTTTTTTTCAAAATAAGATTTTGTTTCTGGGTGAAATGATACAAGAGAGAAAGAGAAGGGGTTTTTTTATTCTTAGCTTATAAACTGAAGTAATCATATCTCATTATCCAGATATAATTTAACTGATGAAGGTAAAATATGAGAATTTATCCTAAATTACAAGGAAAAGTAGTGAAAGTCTCTGAGGAGCTGGACTGAATTTCTTTTGAGATAAAGCTTTTAAATGCAACAGATGGGATGGGGTTGGCTTTGGATTTTTGGTGGGTGTTTTCTTTCTTTCCTTGATGGCATGTGAAAATTCTGAGACCTAAAGTGAAAAAAAGGTTAGAAAATGTGTCAGTGACTGAAATGGAGAGAATCTGATAGATTTATAATGCAGTATGTGACATAAGAATTTTATAAAAAGCCTTCATGGCAGTGAAAAGTCTTGGGATATTAAAATTGAGAAATGCTGTTTTACTCACTTTTCTTGTTACACCGAGCATAACTCCCACAAACACCCTGACAAAGACAAAACTGACAAATGCACAACCAATCTTCCCACTCCCAAAGACAAGAAAATTAGTTCTGTGCTGTTGGAGCACAACTCAAGGCTTCGGCAACAAAAATGGAGATTAATTTGTAATTGTGTAATTTGTGATTGCCCCCTGTTCCTCCAGCCATCTGTAGATGATGGGAAAGGGTGTGAATGGCAAGAAACAGGGAGGTGAGCAGGGAGGGAAACCAAAGGCAGGCTGAGATTTCCCTCCTTGCCATGTGTGCTCTATGCTCCCCAGCCATACTCTTAAAATGACAGAAATTAGAGAGGAGAAAGGTGTAACTGTCATATTAAAAATCTTTTTAAAAGCACGGGACTGTTTTCTACAGTTTCTTCTGTATTTCCTAACTCCTTTTTAAAGGACTGAAAGAATGAGACTTCTATCACTTCCCTTGGGGGTGTCTTTTCTGCAGTATAATAGTCGTCTTCTCTCTTAGGAATATTTTTTCTGACATTCAGCCAAAAAATATTGTCTGCTCAATTTACTCCCATCACTCCCTTTGTACTACACAGGTTTGCACCTTTCCAATATGTTTGATAAGAATTTATCCCACTCCATGCAGTGGTGGAGCTTAGTTTAGTTGTATGTGGTTATTTTGCAAACCTGTTTAATGGTGTATACCTGTGTCTAAATTACTTGCATTAGCTTGGCTCACCTCATTTCCAGGGGAATCTTGTATTTCATTCCAAGGATGTTTACCAGGAAAAAGTTTGTATTCTGAAATACCAAAAAGTTTGCATTCTGAAATACTATAACCCCTTTTTTATTTTTGCCCTCCAAATCGCACGTCTTTTCTTTTACACTATAAGTTTGTTTGAGAGGCAATTCTGGTATTGAAAAGCTTTAACAGAAACTGCTTTTTTTTTTCTTTTTTTTTTTTTTTTTAATTAAGCTTATTTCAGGTTTCCAAAGACCTTTAGAACATGTAGGATCCAAAATTCAGTACTCAGAAGTGGGGTCAACACTCTTATGAACAGTTTTAAATAGTTTTCCATAGGACAGTATGGGATCTTAAACTTTTGTATGATATTCAAGTAGAAAGGTAAATGGTAAGAACTGCTAAATAATTGTACAACCTCTTAATAAAAACAATGCAGATCTTTTTAATAGGCTGGGCCAATATTTTATTGTTGTAATGCCATTCAATAACGTCTTTAGAGTAACTGGATTTTTTTTCTATTAACATAAACTTTGCCCTTAGCACATCTTGGTTTTTTTCTGACCATGACTTCCTATGAGAGAACTGTACCTACAAGGAGAGTATTCCTAGTGCAAACACATTTATTATAACTGAAAGTTTACAACTTAAGATTTGTGTCAACATAATAGTATTTCTTTGATTACTCTCCACACTCAAGGAAAAACTATACTGATGAAAGCCTAATTTCTGCTTTAATTTCAATGCTGCTGTGTCCATCACAGTATTGCACATAACAGCTTTCCACACAAAACCACTCAGAAATTAAAATGTTAGTGGTTGTTTTATTTTTTTAATACCTTTACTTTCTGAACTTAAAGAATTTGCCACAGCTACATAGAATGAAGCTAAGAATAAACATGTGAGTTTCTTTCTCTTCTATAGAATAATATCAGTTTTTCCCCAACTTTAGGAATTTCAACATTTCTTTGTTGTTGTTGTTGCTGTTGTTGACTAATATCATTACAGCTGTTTATAAACTGCTGTAATGAAACTGTATTGAACTGTGCTTTCAGATGCTGGAGTATGGAATTCTATTTAAAATTTCCTCTTCTTTCAGCTTAGTATTATGAGCTTCAAAATAATGCTAGTTGTTTGCTTTCAGGTAAAGCTTAGTTTAGTGATCTCTTTTTTATCATTTTCATCCCACTTTGAAAATGGTTAATTTATTTGCTTACCACCAGAAACACTTGGCAGTAATAACCAATTGCCAACATGAATATAGTAAGTTAAAAATTTTAAAATGGGACAACTAAGGCTCCACTCAAATCTGTTTCAAAAAAAAAAGCATAGAAATTTCTTTTTACTCAGTTATATACCTTATTTTTAATAATGAAAGCCACATCAATTTAAATAAGATAGGGGTTTTAGAGCCTCATTATACTAATATGAATTGATAATGAATCTGAAAATACAAGTATTTTTATTTTGCCAGACCTCCATAAATATTGAAGATGGATGTTAAAAAAAAAAAAAAAAAAAAAGAAAGTTAGCTAAATAAGAAAATAAATAAGAATATAAATAAGAAAAGAAGTTAGCTAAATAAGAAAATAAATAAGAAAGCTAGCAGAATTTTAGCTTTCTTTTTGAACTCTGTGGCAGTCATTTTTAAAACACATTTCTCGCAGTGGAGCTTTTATTCCTTTTTCATTTGACTTTGCCAGTAGGGACCTCTGTTCAGTGTTTCATCCAAAGAGGACACCTTTGACAGTGTGGTTGCTCTTCCCCTACAAGCACTGTGCCTCTGTGTCATCACTGAATTAGAGCCTAAGTTTTTATGTTGTCCTTCAACCCCTGACCTCCTGGCCCGGAGGCAAGGATATTACCAGCACAGCTATGCTGGGGCAGAAAGCAGAGCGCACGCAAAGATGAAACAGTCTGGAACCAGCAAAACCTAACCAGTTCTCTGTATTTTCCTCTGGAAAAAAAAGAAAAAAAAAAAAAAAAGCAAACCCCTCTTTCTTTTCTCTCAAAGCTGGAGTCTGACTTTAGGCAGCTTTGGCTTGTTCACTGACCCAGGAACAACTACCATCATCCTATTAGTACCCTGAATGTGAGATAACCGTACCATGACAGTGTCTTGAACTACAGTGTATACATATGTTTTGAGGCAGATGAAGATAATGTATTTGGATTTTTGAGGGGGGGTGGTGGTGGTGATGTCTCTTCATGGTGATAATTATGATTATTCCAGTCCATTAAAAAGAATTTTTTAAAAACATTTTGCTTAATGCATAATGAACCTACAACAGAAATAATTCAGAGGGATATTGCAGTGGCATGTGTTGGAATATATATATTTCAATTTGCTTCATATTGTTGAAATGAAACGTTACAAGGATTTATTAGCATAAGAAATTTAAAAGCCCACTGTGACTTTGTTCAAAAATTGTAATCCTTAAGTAGCTTCAGCGTTATATGTTGGGTTATTCCACAGGTTAATTAGACACTTGTTCCTTTCTTTGTTCTGAAACCTGTACCAGCTTGCTCCATCTGATGAGCTGCTACTTCTTAAATACACGGTGAGCAACCAGGCAGTCATCTCTTAGTCTCTTCTCCATGCTCATCCACTGCCATCATACTCCCTGCTTTCCCATTCCACTCTGAAGAATTATAATCCACTCAGTTTCTTAAGAAAACACTGCACACCTCTTGTTGTGTCTATACTTTCTCCTGGTTTCCCTCTACATTCTTTTTCATATGGCAAGAACCAGAACTGCTTCTGGTCATGGATTTAACAGCGGCATAAGGGTGTTTTCATTTTTGTTCAATGTTTCTTTTCTTAAAATATCCAAACTATGGTTTATTGTCCTGACACTTGTCTGCTGTGCAGGTGATACTTCCATGGGATCTTCTTTTATTGCAATATCTGGTTCTTCAGCAGGCAACTGGAGCTAAATAATTACAAAAGCTGTAGAAAAGACAGCAATGTGTTTTAAAGAAGCATAAGCCTCAGCAAATAACAAAGAACTTATTTTGGGGTTGTTTTTCCTGTTTATGTATGAAGATTTGTTCTAACAAGGGGAAAGAAGTATTTCTGCACCATCTAGCTAAACTAAAACTGATGGCTGTGATTGGCAGAAGGGTGCAGTGGAAGCCAGGAGAGGGGTAATATGGGACACTGCAGAAAGCACTCCTTTCTATTTTATGCCTCTCAAAGGGACTGCTGCAATGCTGGATTTTGGAAATACTTCAGTCAAACGGAGCAGTAGCAGATTTACAAAACTATCAGGGCAATTTCCTGGAATCAGAATCCTCCAGCACATCTAAAGTGCCAGAAAAATAATAAAATATGTCGGTTAAGAAGCGTCATATAAGTTATCAAAGCATCTAGACTAAACTTATCACTGGGTCTTTTAAATCACTGGGAAGAAGTTTTCTTATTACAAATTAGCTAGCTGAAAATCAGTCACATAAAACAAAGGAGCTGAAGGTTGGAATTCACACTCAGCCTTAGTTTCCTAACTGTCATTGTGTGGTTTTATTGTCCAAAATATTCATTTTTCATAGATTGCAGATGACATTTTACATCTATTTATGATCATTGCAGGAATTTACTGTTATCCTTATAAATTCAAGCCCTGAGGCCTCAGTCTTTTTCTTTGTGCTCTGATCCCATCTGGTACTGCAGAGCAGTTGTGAAGGTGGTGAATTTGGTTGTTTGGGGATCCCAGCATTGCAGGAAAACTGGATGCTTGCATCAAGACTGCTTTTGCATTTTACCTTTGTCCTGTGGGTAGCTTAGCTGAGCTACAGGGGCTGGGCAGAGCTCCTAATTGAAATGAAAAAGTGGCAGTGAGGTGGAGAAGGATGGGTCCCTTTCCATTTTCTGTTCTGTCCAGCAGGAAGTGAAAGTAAAATAATGCCAGACACTTGAACCCTTCCAATAGCTTTAAATTAGGGTAAGTAAAATAAGACATATTTTCTTCTTCCAAATTCTTTGGAAAGATTAAATTCCTGGGGCTTTTCCTGCCTTATTCCCTGATTTTAGTAATAAGCATGCTTATTTTGGATTTTGCAATATATTTGTGATAGAACAAGTGTTTTCTTAGACTGTTTATTTCATAATCTGCCAGAATTTTTACTCATTCTCCTCTACTTTAGGGAATGGGCGGTAAGGATGAAGGAGAAACAGAGAAAAAGTTTTGGATCTAATCTCCAATAAAGGGACAGGGTGACTCAGAGACATTCCATGAGTTTTTTATTTCGTTCTCACTCTCAGTGAAGTTAGAGACATAAAAGATGGCAAAACTCATGCCATAACAACAGAAGCCAAAATTCTCTTTGTTACAAGGCCTTTTAAAAGTTTTTTAGCCAATAGGCTAATGCGAAAAGCTTACAAGCGTCTACGTAAGCCAATCAATAAACACTACGTGTACATCTTGCAGCATACAATAGTTGCTTGTTTTATATTTTTTGCAACTCAGAAACTTTTTATGCTCCAAATCTTTCAAGGCCTAAAATTCAACTCTGTTTCAAGCCACTGTCTATGTAAGCTTATTGCAACGCTGTGAAAATCCTCTGCTTTTTCAGTTCCCACAATTCCCCCTCTTGGTACAACCAGAAAAACCCTCTTTTGATGTTTTTGTCAATTGTTAACTACATTGTGTTGCATAGTTCTGCCATAGTGCACCTTTTCTCATCTAATAAAACAGTGTTACAAGTTTTTTACAAAATTACATTGCTAAACTTCAAAACCTTTCACTACCCTACTTAATAAATATTTTTCTTTTCAAGGCACCTTTTCTGTTTTCTTAAGCAAACTACTCTCCCACAAGTCAAGCAATTATTGAAAGAACACATCCCACTCTAAAACACATTTTAGACCAACAGAAGGGGGGAGTAGAAGCGACACCACAGATGAGGTTGAGCAAAGCTTTATATGTTTTTAACTTTTTGAACAGCTCTTTCGCAGAACCCAATCCACCAATATTTAGGAATATTTCAAATAACACACAGGCCAAATTAAAAGCAAATCCTCCTGTTTTAATTAGAAGCCACGAGATGGGACAAATTGAAGGTCCATTTTGGGTAATATCCTAGGACAAAGGGTATGCTTGTGTCTCCACAGGTGCAGGGCCTGAGTGGTTTCCAGTGAAGAATGTGAAGCCGTATCACCTTCAAGAACACACTGACAATTCCAAGAGCAGAGAAATGAGCATGCAGATATGAGCTGCACAGAGAGATAATGGTTCACACCTGACACCCCTTGTTCCACTTGTAAAACCTGCAAACCAAGAATTTTTCTTCAATGTGAATTGTTGGTTTCATAGAGCTCTCTTGGGAAAAGTGTGGTATCCATTGTGTTACATCGTAGAGTCAGAAAAAGTGTATTCCCTCATTGAACTTGAAAAGGTAAAATTACCCCTTCTTGCTATAGTTGGCCAGTACCTGAATTAATCTGGGAAAACACAAAAGCAGAATTTGGAAACTGAAATATATGGAGAAGCCTTTTGTCAAAAAATAGCTCACAAAAGGTATGGAGATAAATCAAGTGTTACACTGGTGCTTGCTAGTGTTGCTTGCTTCTTGCAGTGCAGAAGATTTGCCTGTGTAACAACCAAAAAGAAATGTTTGAGTTTCCTTAGCCAAGGCAGAAGGCTCAGACACCATATGTCTGTCCAATTCAAACCCAGAAAAACCTTTTTCAACCTGTCTAGTCAGTGTATCAGTAAAAGATTGGCTGATACCTATATATTATATATATTATGATCCTTTGACCAAAAAGCAACTTAATAGTAAGCCGGGCGAGGTTGCCAATGGGAGCAATCCCATAAATGATTGGGACATTTGGACCAAAGAACTTCCTAAAGCGCTTTCTGAGCACCAAGAACTGGAGATTCTTGGTTCTTTAACAATGGATTTCTGCCTTAAGTTTTCCACTAAGTAATTGGTGAGAAAGTGATCCTCCAAAGTACAGTGTTTCTCCCCCCTACCCTACATACAGGAACTTGAGTTTTTGGTGAAATTATTCAGACAGTTGGGGTGAGCTTTCTGGGATTGATTACTATCCATGACAATTACCAAAAGGATATTGGTACATTTGTGGAAGTAGGGCTTGGCAAGGCATTCCATCACTCCTTGAAGATGGTCCATGCAGCATTGGAGTGCTCACTGTGATAGAACCTAGTGCTAAAGCGTTCATTAAGAAAAGACATAGAGGAAAAAGGTTTGCCCATCAATATGAAGAGAATTATAGGAGTGATTTTAGACCCTGGAAGGCTGCGAAAAGAGTTCAGCAGGTTTGTTTTTTCCCCAACTTGCTTCAGCAATAGCACTGAAACAGTTAGATCAGGTAGGGGTGTTGACTGAGCAAACAAACCAATGCCACATCCATTGACATCAGTGATAAGCTGACAGATGTCAGCCGGGTTAGACATGCTCTACAAAATAGAGCAGTAATTGATTTTTTTTTTTTCTGGCACATGGACATGGTTGTGAAGAATTTGAAAGGTTGTGTTGTATGAACTTGTCTGACCATTCCAAATCCATCCACAAAAGCATACAAAAGCTGAAAGATTTAACGTCTCAAGTCAAAAGGGACAATAGATCATGGTTAGATGATCTGTTTGAGGGATAAAGCTCTGCACCTTAGTTAAGGGAACTTTGCAAAATAAGTTTGTATGTATTGATTATTATAGTAACAATATTAGTGGTAGTTCCTTGTGTACTTCAATGTGTATAATGGACGATGGATAAAACCATCCAAGAGGCTTTTATCATCCAGAGAGAGAATAAGAAATTAAATTACAGAGAATTTTCAGAACCTCACAGAGGGATCACAGGGTCTTGTGCAGTTACCTGCTAACCCAGAGGTAGTGTATACAAATTTAAACAGACCTTAGTTCAAGACCTTGGAAAAAGTAAGACTTATCAAAACAAGAAATAGAAATCACTACAGGATTTGACTTGTGTTCTTAGAACAGACCAGATCTTTTGCAGCATTAGAATTTCTGTAGTTCAAAATAAAAACACTTAGAGCAAACAGAAGTGCCTTAAATAAAAAGAATATATATTAAGTAGGATTTTGTTAAATGAGAAAAGACACACTGTAGTAGAATTATGCAACACAATGTAGTTAATAATTGACAAAGATATCAAAAGAGGGGTTTTTTTGGTTGTACCGAGAGGGGGAATTGTGGGAACTGAAAAAACAGAGGATTTTCACAGCGTTGCAGTAAGCTTACACAGACAGAAGTTTGAGAGGTTTGAAACAGAACTCCTGGTGTCCAATACAGAGATAAAATTTCACAAGAAAAGTAATGATTACTAGCTAGATGATGTAATTTCAAGGCTGAGATTCATCAGTTATTTAATTAAGGTATTTATCAAGTAATTTATTAGGCAGTGATAATAATTAGATGCAAAAAACCACCTTAACCAGAAAACAATAAATGTTTCTCTTCACATATATCTATATTGTAAAGATCAGTGCAGTGTAATTAGCTGAGGAAGAAAAGCAGTATATTTAGTGCTCTTGGGTTTTTGTACTTAGATACATAAATTCGCAGTAAATAGTAAATTTTATTTTAATTCCAAATTCTTACTAATTTCTTACATTGACTTCTGAAAAGATATTCCTTTCACATTTTGCTAAAATGTCCTTTCTAAAGGATTCCATAGATGTGTTTTAAGAAAAGATCAAATATGTTCAAAAAACTCAGTTAGGGTTTGAATAAATGTAACACTTGTATGGTCATTAAAATTTATCAGGTCTTTAGGATTACCTCTACCCAAGAAAATGGAAAAAGCATCTAGTATTTAAGTGGGTGGTTTTATTTGCTTTTTTTTTTTAAATAACTTCTGTATGTTCCTCTGTAGTGTTTTCTTCATTCAGAGAGATAATTTCCTACAATGCCACAATATCTTGCACAGATTCTGCCCAGCTAGTTTGAATAAAAATTCTATGTATCCTATAATCTTATTTAAAATGTTGATGGAAATTATTTGCTCAGCTGTTATGACCTTTATCCTTATGAAATGTATAGTGTCTAAATGATTAATCTGAAGGCACATCCATTCTGCATATTTTTCTATTGTACATTGAAGGAATAAAAATGGCCAAAGAGATACGAGCATTCCTCTGCCAATCAGAATTTTTACTGTAAATAGATAACATTGTAAGTAGACAATGTAAGATTACTTTTTCATACATTTAGTCTTTTTGTCCTAGAGAAAAAAAAAAATAGAAAATTAGTTCCTTACTGCTTTTTCCTTAAGAACTCGCTAACACCTTGTTCCTGTCAAGCTTATTTGGAAATAATGTGTAGTAAACATATACAGACATATAACAGAAAAATGAAATGAATGAGAAGGGAAATTACCTAGGAGATACTCCATGTTCATTTTGTTCCAGTGTGGTCAGGGTTTAATGGCAACTTTATGAAAATAATAGCATAAGTAGATTGGATTCTAGGAGAATCCTTTTTTACTATTGGCAATCTGAAAAATCTTGCTAACTCTACTGCTGATCTATGGGCTTTACCTTGCAAGATCCTCAGCACAGGTTTTTTTCAAACATAGTGAAACCTTTGTACATCTGGCTAAGCAAAAACCACTAATGTTTGGGTTTGGGTTTTTTTTTTTAAACAAAGGGAAACTGTTTGACGATACCCCTTTTCTCAGCACCACGCTCTCCATGTAGGATTTCCTCTGATTTGTCAGAGTACAGAACTGCAGTGGAGAAGGAGGCTCACAGTACAGGGAACTTGTAACTGCAGAGAACGGTGCCCAGATATGATTGCTCTCCCCTCCACTTGCCTTTGCACAAACACCTTTTTCTGACTGATTTATAAGGCAGAGGAGCCACAGGTTACTACTTCTGTTGTATGACTTAAGTGCCTTTTCACTATGGAATGCCAGAAGTCCTGGATCACCCATCTGCCTATTAAATACTTTTATCTTTGATAATTAGACAAGTTTTCATATATTTTCTGTTGGGGGGTTGGTGGATTTAACTGTGTTCGTAGCACTGTCAGCAGAATGCCTGCTGCAGGACTGAGATTATCCTGAACATTTGAGTGGTGAGAGCAATGTTAAAACCTGCCTTTCTCCTTAGTACTGGTAGAACCAAATGGTTTTTGATATGTCTAAAAGAGAAACAAGCTTTTCTGTTAAAAACTACATGAGCAATATGATCAGCAATAGGAGAGACAGCATCCCAATATTTTCCTTAATCCTAATGGGCTCATTGGTATGTCAAATGAGTATGGAAGTAGGAAGGAGGGAATTGCATTTTACACTTTTAATTCATAATGCATCATCATACTGTGTTATAATTTTGTTTTGCTTAAGCTCATAAGAGCCCAGGTAAAAATGACTGCGTTCAGAAGTAGCTTCCTCTGCTTAACAGACTCCAAGGGGGGAATCTCTAAATTAGTTTCTTACCCCCACGCACACACAAAGCCCTTTGCCTCAGCCCCATTAACGTTCGAGGTTAGTCTCCCCGTATCAGCGAGGCGGCCCTGACGGGAGAGCAGTGTCCCCAAATCCCAGGCGCTGATGGGCGGGAGCTGTTTTCCACTCGAGCGCGGCCCGCAGCCAGGCGTACATCCGCGGAGCAGCGGAGGTCAGGGCGGCGGCAGCGGCCGGGCGCGCCCGCGCTGGCTGCGCCTCCGACAGAGCCCGGCTCCGGCTCAGCCAAGTGAAGCGCGCACGCCATGCTCAGTGGCATTTCCAAATGCAGCTCAGCTGGGGGCCTCTGCTTATTGCATCAGTGGCACATCCTCAGAAAGGAAAAAAAAAAAAAAAAAAAAAAAAAAAAAAAGAAAAAGAAAAAAAAAAAAGGAAATACATAATTTTGTCGAAGTAGTGGATCACAATCTCCCCCTCCCTCCTTCAAAATCATCACCGGCACGCGCTAATAGCTCTAATAGATACAGATTTTATGCATATTTCAGTCACAGCAGTATTTCTAATGCATATGTGAAAGGGTCCTTAATTTATGTCTACCAACTGTGTGGTGCCCTTCTTTTGGGTAATGTCATCATCCTAATGGTGTTTCTATTATACTCAAAGGTAGCAAATGAGGCTTATTGCAGGAAGGTAATTGATTTTCACTGAGTGAAAATGTAAATAGCCATAAGAAATCCTATGAAAGACAAGCAGTTCAGAATTGCCAGCAAATTCATATACATTACTTATTGGTGTTAGTACCTGTAAAATGCATCTTATTATAAGAAACCCACAATGACTGTATTTTACATTATTTTATTTCAAATTGAAGTAAAAATTGGAGAATTTAGATGATTTTGCCTTTACCAGTTTGACTGTGCATTTTATGAAAATTACCATTCTGTTCACTAGAGGTTGCTTCATTTTGTCAGGTTTCTCTCAAGTGGAAGTGAATAAAATTCCTGATACAGACGTGTAAAGAGAAAAGGTTCTTTGGGATTTCAGTACTAAGAGGCAGTCATTTCATGCACCTCTTTGTGGATTGTCAGTGTGAGCTTGCCTTTGCATCTTGAAGGGTTATTTGGGATGGTGCAGTTTACTCAGACCTCAGGATTCCAGAAGAATGCATAAGTTAAAATGAAAACATGCCCTTCGTGTTCTGGCTGCATCACAGCCACCGTTTTAGGGAATTGTTTTAGGTCAGCAGAAATAGCCACCTGTGGTTACAGTCTTTCTGTGGATTTTGTGAAGTGTGTAGGCTGGTTGGTTTTTCCCCCACTCAGAATATTGTCTTCCCATTATTTTTGCTTTCCACAGTGTGCTCCTGATTGCCAAAGTGATACCTGCTATGAAGGGCAAAGCTGATTAGACGCACATTATTTCCTTTCAATATTGCACTGAGAGTTTAAAGTTCTGTGTGTTTTATGATCAAGGACTGGTGGCAATAGGTTATTTTTCTCCCATGAATAAACTGATTTTCAAATCTTCCAGTGAGTAAATTGCCAGGAAATGCTGCACATTTTAGTCCCTGCTGGCTCTACCCATTATCTCCCAAGTCATAGTTTTGTCCCAGCATAGTTGTTTGAATGTTTTTGCCATTTAATTATTATTTTCATAGCAAAACCTCATTTTAAAAATAATTCATTTTGTTTAGAGTTAGAACATTTTTGGCTTTCTAACTAAGAAGTATTTATCCTTCTGCAGTTTGCTTGGAGGAAAATATAAAATATAGAGGTTTCACTTAAACCATGGACTTGAGAATGCTGTTTTAATATGGAATAGCAATACAGATGGTAAAGATTAATGTAAAATGTATTTTTTTCAAAAGTTCTTAGAAAGTTACAGATTAAATTGTTGTTAGTTCCTTTAACTGGCCTCTGTCTTTAGCAATTTTTCTGTACATCTTATGTATTCTGGCTGTTATAAACACAGTTCAAGTTTAGGAATGTGTGTTAGTGAAAAGAAAATAAGAAAGCTTTCTAATTTACAATAACAGAAAGCAAAAATCGTTCAGGTTTTTTAATGCCAAGTACCTATCTCCAGTTTTATGCAAACCACTGCTTGACTCTTACTAGTACCTACAGGGTTTTCTTAATAAATCCATTATTCTTTCAAAAAAAAATCACCTTCTAATTAAAAAAAACCCCAAAAACTCAACACTTGGAAACTCTGTAGAATTAACAGTATTGCAGCCTTAACTCTATACAGATGCAAACTGTCGTTTACACCTTGCATGTACAGAGTACCTCCATTACTGCCTGTTTCAACTTGTTATTAATCTGTGAAGTTTGAAAGCACAATAAAAATATAATCCAGGTGTGTTGCTTAAATCAGCATATTTGGTATTACCAAAGCATAGCTCTGGTGCTTTTGAGAAGAATTTTTGCAATGAGTCTATTTTTTTTGTTTGCAAGACAAATCTGCAGATTGCCTGATATACCCATTTATAGTGCAACTGGTATCCTTTTAAGTTTTAGGTCTTCAGATAAAAAGGAAGAAAGATTTTTACAAAAGTAAATAAACAGACACAGGGAAACAAATCTGGATATCATGTTCTGTTCTGTCTTCGTAATTTCAGTATCATGGCCTATTCAGGCAGGTCTGTGCTAATAAATCTATGGAGACATCAAATGCAGAATAAAAGGAAAACCTCTGTGAAGAAACTTTTCTCTCTGTTCAGCAGAAAAAATCCCCTCAGATAAGCAAACAATTAACAAAATACTGTATATGTTCAGTCACTACATAAATACCTGACTGTATTATATATAGCCATATGTTTCACTGCCTTAATTATTACACTCTAACAATAATGTTCAACATCCTCTGTATTTTTTGTTAAAACTGAAACAATAGCTGGTAATGTGTAATTCTATGGGCGAGATTTGAATCTGAAAACTTGAATGCTGTTTAACAGAGATTATTTGAAACTTGAATCCAAATGCTTTTAAAAAATCATGCCATTTTGTTGTTTGACACTAATTTTCTACCCAGCATGTATTAACAATGACTGAAATTAGCTCCCAGTGAATAGTAGTTAAGCTATTTTATGCCATCTGCAAGGAGTTTCTGATGGCAGCTCTATCTGTTGTGTTTGGTAGTTTTGTTGGTTTTTGCGGGTTTTTTTGTTTTCCTTTCTTTTTCAAATTTAATTCCCTGCAAGTTTAGAGCTCCCAGAAGGTGAAACACAGCATTGTTAGTGGAGTTCCACCATTCCAGATCTTTTCCCTGACCCCACGATAGTGTTTTGAACTCTAATTGTTTGATTCCTACAGTTTCACTGGGCTCAACGAGCTCAGTGAGCTGGCATGTTACACCAGGAGAGGGTTTGGCCACCCTTTCAAAGTGGATTTTCTGGGTTCATGGGTGAAAGCCAAACCAGATCCATGTGGATTAGCCCATTGTGGCTTTTGTGGGAGCAGGATTTCACCCCTCACAGCCCAGAACAGGCTCCCCAAAGAAGTGGTCACAGCCCCAAGGCTGCCAGAGCTCAAGGGGCACTGGGACAGCTCTCTCAGGCACCTGGTGTGACTCTTGGCAGTTGTGTACTCTGTAATATCTTTTTTTAGCCTTAGGCTTCAGAAGTTCAACATTTCTATAAAATTTACATGGGTTTAATTACCATGTTGTAGATGAGACCTCCTGTGCACACATTTGGAACCATATTGCATACTATGATCTAGTAATTCTCTAAGGGATAGGGAAAATATTCATAGCTCCTGGAAAAGAGCACAGATTCTTCAAGCTTTGGACGTGCTGGGGTTTATCTCAGAAATCTGAATCTGCAAGATTACAGTATAAAATTACAAAAGTTCTGTGTTTTCAGATCAGCACCTTTACCAAGCAAAGAGATTTGCAGTGCTAGCATAAAGGCAGCGTTTGACCTTCTCCACCACTCTCCACCCCTTATAAAGGAAATAAATTATGGTGGCTAGTTAGTATTCATAAGAAGTCACCAAAGAGATGATTTGCCTTGGAATAAATATGATTGAATTAGAAATGCACAGTACTGATACCCCTGACCTCAAGTAAATGGGTTCCTTATTTATAAAAATGTACCTAGACATACTTCTCTTTTAGTCTGTTAATTGTGTTCATATATTAAGTAAATATGTAACTCAATTCCAAAAGTAATTGAAAGGTTTTATTTAGGAAGATGAAAGGGTCTGGCAGTTCATTCAGACTTTTGAATAAACTAATCAGATTCCTCTGAAAACTGATACATATTTGCATTTTAAAATATGAAATGTGTCTGCTTCATAAAGTAGATCTATTTTAGAGTATATATATTATTTTTAGGGCTTTAATTAAAGATGACTGAAGATTGTTTCAGGCTTCTGTAAGGAATTAATGTTAAGCTTTGGCAATGCTGTTTCTTTAATATTGTTCTGCAGTTAACATTTCTAAGCTCTGAAACAACCACTAAAGTAGTTGAAGTAAGTAAATAAGTAATAAAAAGCACATCAAAGTAGTTATGATGAGACAGCCAGATGGCAGAGAATTGCAGTTCTTGCTGTAATTTTATCAAAATTACTATTGTCATGGCATGTTAGTTTTCATAAGAATTTGTACAGTCACTGATCTTATGCAGACAAATTAATTTCAGGTTCTCTCATGTGTAGTCGCATAACAGCTACACTCGAGCTCGCACAAAGAAAAAATTAAATAATCATAGTCACATAAACTTGAAAAGCAGCACAATTTAAGTTTACTATTCCGTAATGTCTTGGGATCAATGATCATTTTTCTTATGGTAGACCCAATTTGATCTACAGCAGTTCTGCCATTATATGGTTTCTGCTGCATTTAATCTTCATTATGAAAAGATATAGTGTCATCTAATAGGGTGGAATTAGTAGTAATGCACAAGCATTGTAATAATTCCTCTGAGTTATATAATTTTGTGGAGTTTCATACTTCTACCTCTCTCATAAAGCTACTGGGATGAAAATAATTGAACCACTTAAGTTTCATAAATATGTTATCATTACATGTTCTCTTCTTTGGTAAAGGATACCCTGTGTCTTATAAATCCTTGCAGAGGAGAAAAGATTGAGCATTGCATACAGTGAGCGTGTAATCTGATTTTGATTTGAATCCCAGTTAGGATAATGGCAGTTTGCTTCCCCAGAGGAGGAAGCCCCATGGCAGAGCACGAGGGGATTCCTCTACTGAAGCTGGGTTTTTTAGGCAAACAGTTTTTCCTGCTGTTTCTTTTGCTGTATGAGTCCATGCAAATCCCTCTGCACTAAGAAGTGATGGGTAGAACTGGTGTGTGGGCACGTAACACTGAATGCAGCTTTAAAGATTCATGTAGTCTGGCTGCAGCAGTTATCTGTTTTATCTTTAGTTAATTTAAGGCACTGTAAATAAAGACTACTTTTGGGACTTAGGCTCTTATTTCTCTGTGTTGGCACAGGAACTCCTCAATAAAAAGAGCTGAAAAACTTTATGGAGAAATTATCAGGCTGATATTGGTAGACCTTTAATGGTGCTGGAAGCTCATCAGTTTTTTTAGTAATGCCTACGAAAACAACAGATGTAGAGGAAACTGAAATCTCAGCTACATTTTTACTTTGGTGAAGTTTTATTTGCTACGGTACAAATATAAAATCAGTGTAAGGAGGAAAACGTAATGCTGCTCAGGTTTTTTCTCCACCTCTGTGTAGCTCCCCAATCTGTCTATTCAAAGAATCAAAATAGGTTCAGATATTTGTGCCTGTTGTTCTTGGTGATATCAAAATACTCTAACTACAAGATGATATTTCAGCCACTGAATATGTAGGTTCTAGTGGTTGTTTAGTGAATATATCATCACAAGAATGTGGTAAAATACAATGGAAGAATTGAATTTTGCCACAGAAAATCAGATTATTTCTACATAAACATTGACATATCTCAGAGTACATTTGGCTTGGGAAAAAGTTATTCATAATTCAAACAGCAACTGCAGGTTGTTTCATTTCAGTGCATCTCTGAATACTCTAATGGAACTATCCAAGTAACAGAAGCTCTGCTAGACCACCAGGGCTGGTCACTGAATAGATTTTCCTACTGCTACAGAAGGAAACGTATTTTATACAAAGAAGCTTATCACCTGTACCTCGTGCAGTTTTTATTCTACTACTTAACTTGAATATGGTTTCCAGTCTGCAGATCGTCTGCAACTTACATGTACAGAGAGAGAAAAGTTATCTGCCAGCAGGCAATTCTTCTCAAATATAAATTCCAAGTATATATTGATTTTGGTGAGCTGATGTTATGTTTACTTGAGGTGGTAATCAATAAATAGAAAGATGATATTTTACTGTCCAATGAAGCTGTGTTCAGCCCCGCTTTAATCTCATGTATATTTATGCAAAAAAACCCCCTCAAAACCCTCAACCAAAGATGACTCTAACAGGAATATTCATTAATTGATAAGATTGTTTTAATTTGAAACAGCAACAATAAGTACATAAAACCTAGCAATCAAATTGAAACAAATCCCTCCTAGAGAAATCTACTACAGATAGAATAGTTGAAATCTAGCATTGAAACACCTGGAGAGAGGGGAGATGGAAAGAGAAACAGGAAAAATTAAGCAAGTAATAACATGAGCAGCTGGGGAGAAAAAGAGAAACAAAATAACAGTTGATGAGAGGCAAAAAAGAAAAAAAAAGCACATTTTGTTCAAGACCTGTTACTACCAAGAAACAATTTTCAGTGTGGCTAAAAATCATGTTTAACAACAAACCAAGGCTTAATTCATTAAACACCCAAAAGTCTTGAACTTCTCGGAGGTTAGTGAAAATAGTTTTAATCCTATCCTTTTTTTCCTGTTAACTTGCGTAAAATTTAAATAATTCTTATTTCAAACAAATGCTTGTATTTATCTGCTGTTTGATGGGTAAATTTTTGGTAATAATGGAAAACAAACAACAATGAACAAATAATCTTAGTATATGGGACAGACTGTCCCCAGCATGCTTCTGGATACTGATTCAGTCAATATAAGTTTTAAGTATATTTTTAAGAATTAATAATTTATTTTAGGAAATATTATCTAAAAGAATTGGGCACAGGGTCTGTAACACGACTGACTTTTTCCTTGTCCCAAAGAATCCTGAAGAAGCCAAGGCAGATCCATGTTTAACCCTGCAGGACATGCATCACAGGATTATGGTTTGCCCATGGCTCCTTTGTGTTGACATAAATATCCCATAGTTTGACTAACACCACTACTAAAGCCTGGTAAAATCACTCTTAATTTCACTTCTCTCTTCTGTCCTCCACATCACTCCCTGCTCTTCTGAGACTTAGAATAGGTATGGATTTGCCTATTTTAAGAAGTACTATTCCATCTGAAATTAGTTGAAACAGGAGTAGCAATAGGGTAAAGCATATCTGATCTGCTCCAGGACACCTAAAGCAGACACCTCCCCTGCTCCTCATGGAGAATTCACATCCAGCTTGGAAGATTTCTCAGGGAAGCCTCCTGATGATTCTTCTCATTTGATCTCTAAGAAAGAAAGGAAAAAAACCCACAACAAAACCAACCAAAATTTTTCTGTCCTTTTTTTCTCTTAAAGAACAATTGTGAGGTCTACATATGGCTTGGGGAGCGGGATGTACCTTGTGTAACAGGAACATCTTTATGCAGCTCCATCCATCTTAGTTATGCTGGATTTCTCTTTCAGAGTGGTTCCCAAAGAATAAGGGGACCTGAGTCATTCCAAATACCTCACTAGGTTCTGTCTGACTGGCAGGAAATTTCTTCTAGGAAAAAAAAAAGTGGTTTCAGTAGTGACAACTCTTACAAATTGCCTATTATAAAAAATAAATAACAACACAAACAAACAAAACCAAAAGTGCCCAACCAAAAGCAGTGACAAGGTGAATCTAATTTCTAACAGAAGCAACTGAGGTGCAAAATTGCTGATAAACAAGCACATGTTGGTTTCCCCACGCAGAAGCTCTGTTAGCTCTGTAAATGCTGCACTGCTGGTGGGTTTCTGCCGAGGCAGGATTTGTGGCCATCCTTTATGGAAATGGCTTTGCATCTGGAAGTTTTCTGCCCCTCAGCTCTCCCTCCTGGCGTTTCTGAGAGCAGCAGGGCAACTGTCAATGATGATCAAACGTCCTGCAGGGGCGGCCAGGGAGGGAATCGTGTGTCCATGAAAGGAACAGCCAGCCCTGCCAATGGACAGAGCCTGGAGGAGAACACGGGCAGCAGCAGCAGCAGCAGCAAATCCTCTCAGTGCTGGGGAAGCAAAAGGAGCTGGGGAAGGTATGGTTTAAAAAGCTGCTTTTTGGCATGTGCTGTGTCAGAAAGGTGTAAAGGCACTTACCTCTATACACAGCATACCCTTCCATAGGATATTTTTGACTTTTCTATACAAAAATGTATTTTTCTTTAATTTACCAGGTTGAGGGCTACAAAGTAATATTTGTGTGTGTGTTTTGTTTTAGCAAAGGACCTTGGTGAGGAAAAGAGCAAAGCTCAATAGCTATTTTATGTCAAAATGAGTGCTGCCTTGTCAAGATGTGTACAGTACCAGTACCTAACACTGATTATTAATTACTGGAAGAACCAGTTCCAAATGGGGTAGGGCTTTAAGCAGGAGCCAGAGATCACAGCAATGGACAGTGAGATGTAGAGAGACAATCCTCAATGTCTCTGTGCATCACACTTTATTGGCCTTGTGGCCAGTTACAGAGTGCCTGCATGCTGTTCCTGGGGGAAAAATATTTTTAGACATGTTAAATGAAGCATACTAGTGTTGTTTATTCTTTAAAGGACCAGAAGTACCCATAGCACTTTACAAATGTGTACCAAAGCAAAGTTCCTGCCCTTGTAAGCACCTGATGCACAAGAAATCATTTAACTGTATGGACTAACTAGCAACAGCTACCTGGGAACAGCAGAGAGAAAGAAAGAAGGAAAGAAAGAAGGAAAGAAGGAAAGAAGGAAAGAAAAAAGGAAGGAAAGAAAAGAAAGAAAGAAGGAAAGAAAAGAAAGAAAGAAGGAAAGAAGGAAGGAAGGAAGGAAGGAAGGAAGGAAGGAAGGAAGGAAGGAAGGAAGGAAGGAAGGAAGGAAGG
>VZUI01048612.1:0-54725 GCA_013401135.1 Cettia cetti | reverse complement strand
CGCCGGCACCGCCCGGGCGCGCACCTGGCTGCTCTACTCCCACCCCACCGACCCGCACCGCCGGCGCGATCTGGGCCTCTACGTGAACCCCGAGCCGCTGGACGGGGCGGGCTGGCGGCGCCCGTGGGTGCTGCACGCCGGCCCGGCCGGCTATTCCGACCTGGCCGTCTGCCCCGGAGGCGTTTTCGGCTGCTTGTTCGAGTGCGGCGCCAGCAGCGCCTGCGAGGAAATCGCCTTCTGCCTCTTCACCCTGCGCCTCGCCGGCGATCAGGACCCCGAGGCTCCCAAGAATTGACCCGTTTTAGGCAGTGCAGCCGCTCCTCTGCATCGGCTGCCGCACCCGGTGAGAGCACGGCAGTGCCCAGACCTCGCCAGGATACTTCCAGCGCTCCGGAGGCTCAGCGTCGTGTACCTTTTATTGAACTCTGGTTTTTTTAATCGCCCCTCGGGTGTTGTGGGTGACCCTCGGCAGTCGGGGGTGACCCTCGGCAGTCGGGGGTGACCCTCGGCAGTCGGGGGTCTGCTCTGAGGTGGCCAAGGGGGATGCCAGCACTGCACGGGAAATGCTGCTGCTTCTCCAAAAATCAGCATTTTGCACCTGGTAGCAGCTGAAAAGCAGAAGATGCCAGCAAGAACAGCTGATTCCCTGAGGGGAAAGTACCCAAAAATCTTGGTTTAGTTAAAAATATTCCAGTTTCTGTGTTCCTGCAGGTGGCAGAGAATTCCCAGGTTTTACCGGTTTTTATCCTTTTTTCTTTGCTTGCCTGCTTTAGACTGAGCTTCTCCCTGCCTCCTGGGAAAAAACCACTCCGGTCTTGGGGGGGTTGGGAGGAATGTTGGGGGGTGTTTCATTCTGCTCCATAGGGAACAGGATATTGCATCCCAACAGTGACAGGGACCTCAGATCCCCATGCTGCTGTCAAATAAAATTCTCCCAAAACACGTGAAATCCAGTCAATACAGGGAGCATCCCAAGAGAGCTGAGCCTGCCCCAGAAAGAGGCAGGATGGCCCCAAGCACAGCACCTCCCACTCCGTGCTGGGGCCATGCTTTGCTTATGGAGAGACGGGATGGGGGCAGGCAGGATGGGGCCAGACAAGAGAAGGACAGAAGACAAAATAGGGGCAGACAGGAGCGGGCAGGGAGGATAAAGCTGAGGGAAGAGCAGGATGGGGCCAGGACAGAACAGGGAAAGGGGCAGGGACAGGCAAGATGAGGCCGGGGCAGGACGGGCACAGACAAGAGGGGGACAAGCACGATAGGGACAGGCTGGAATGGGGACAGGGACGAGCAGGACGGGGAGCAGCCCCACACCGCCCTCCCCAGCCAGCGTGGCGGATCCGGGGCAGCCCCCACGCCTTTTCCCCCCAAAGGCGGGGCCTCTCCGCCCCTTTTCCCCCGGCTGCTCCCGGCGGCGGCCGGATGCGGGAGCTGCGGCCGGGGGCACGGCGCACTCGGGGCGGGCTGGGGGCACCGGCGCTCTTGGGGCTCTTGGGGCTCGGGGGCGCTGCTGGGACTGGAGGTACGGGCGGTACTGGGGGTTTCGGGGATTCTTGGAGCACCGCGGCCACTGAGGACCCTGGGCGCACCGGGGATACCGTGGGTACTGCGGCCACCGCTGGGAGCAGGGGCGCCGGAGGTGCTGGGGACACCGGGAGCACTGACGGTGCTGGCGGCGTTGCTGGGACTGGAGACACTGTGGGTACTCGGAGCGCTTGGGATCCGCGGCGTTCTGGGCGCTCGGTCTGGGGACGCCGGAGGCACTGAGGATTCTTGGAGCACTGGGAGCGCTGGGAACACTGGGGGCGCTGGGGGTGCTGGGGGCGCTGCTGGCGCTGCTGCCGCCCCCCGCCCCGGCCGAGACGTTCTCCGCGATGCTGAGCGTGCGGGGAGCGCTGGGCGCCGAGCGCCGCCTGCTCCGCCGGCTCCGCTCCTACCTGCGGGACGAGAGCTCCCGCCTGCGCCGCTTCCGCAGGTACCGGGACCCCCAACGCGCCGCGCCCACGGGTGGGACACCGGCAGCAGCCGCTCCCCTCCAGCCACCCATCCCGCCCCGCCACGGGCGTGGGTGATTCCCTGGCTGCGAGGAGGGCTTGACCCATCCCCACCTTCCCCGCAGCACCCGGATTTTGGGGGTGGCCCTGAATAAGAGGGCGGTGGGAGGACGGGAAGCTGAGAACGGACACAGCTCAGGCTCCCGCTTCCCCCGGCCACGCCCCAGGAGGGGGACGGGGTCCCCCCACCCACGGGGATCTGGGTTGCAGCTCCCCAAGGCACGGGCCAGCCCCGCACACGCAGCAGGGATGGACTGGACAATCCCTCAGCTCCGGCTTGGCCGAAGGGCGGACGCTGAGGCAAAGCTGCCCCACAGTGGGGGCCCTCAGCCCTCACCCGGGAGTGCCAGCGCTGGGGAGCAGGGAAGTGTCCTCCAGTGGGTGCCTTGTAGGTTCTACGAGAAGGTCCAGGCGCTGCACCAGGACCCCGAGGCCTCGGTGGACAACCCCTTGTTGGCCTTCAGCCTCATCAAGCGCCTCCACTCTGACTGGCCCAACATCATCTACAGCGACGAGGCCAGCAGGAACACCCAGGGTACGGGGAGGACGCCCGGCTTGTGTCCCCTCTGTCACCCGGGCAGAGCCAGGAGGTGGTGGCCAGAGGACGGAGGAGCAGAACAGATGGAAGAATGGAACGTGTGGAAGAATAAGATGGAGGGGAAGGGTCAATGGATAGAGGAGCAGGAGAATGGATGGAGGAACCAGGAAAGAGATGGAGCGCCTGGGGAACGGGTGGAGAAACACGAAAATTGTTCGAGGAGCAGGATGGATGGAGGAGCAGGATGTGGGGTCCCCACGGAGAAGAGCTGCTAAGGGCGACTGCACCTCATAATTTCCTTTATCCCCCCCGCCCCGCCCCTCTTTCCCACCCTGCAGCGCTCCATGCTGGCCTCAGGGAGGCGGAGCAGGAGCTGCCTGGAGCCGAGGACCTGGACGGGGCGGCCCGGGCGCTGATGCGGCTGCAGGACGTCTACGCCCTCAGCGTCAAGGGCTTGGCCAGCGGCGTCTTCCAGAGAGACGGGCACCCGCCCCTCTACAGCCCCGGCCGGCGCGCCTCCCTCTCCGCCGATGACTGCTTCCATGTGGGAAAGGTGAGGGAGAGCTCCGCAAGCTCCGCCGGCCTGGGATGCTGCTCCCGTAGCCATGGACATTGGGGTTTCTTTCCATGGATGAGATGGAAGTGCAGGGGCAAACGGGACAGGAAAGGAAGGGGTGGGACAGGATGGGGATGATGTGGGAGGGAATGGCGGCGGAGATGGCAACAGGAAAGCGACAGATGCAATGGTACAGGGTGGGTGGGAATTGCCATGGGGTGGGATGCGGTGGGATGGGGTGCAGGCCAGGCTGGCCCAGCTGGCAGGTGCAGGTGATGTGCTTCCTCGCAGGTGGCCTATGACACAGGTGACTACTACCACTCCATTGCATGGCTGGAGGAGGCTGTCAGCCTCTTCCGCCTCTCCTATGGCAGCTGGAACCTGGAGGACCGGAGCAGCCTGGAGGATGCTCTGGACCATCTGGCCTTCTCCTACTTCATGGTACAGCCTTGAGTCCCCTTCCCATCCCAGTGTCCAGTAGAGCCAAACCACAGGCAGGAGGATGGATGCTCATGGGTTCTTCACTCCCCCATCCAGGCTGGAAACATCTCTTATGCCTTGAGCCTCTCCATGGAGTTTCTCCGCTACGGTAGGTGGGACAACTCTGGATGCAGCAGGAACAGGGAAAAGATTTTGGGATGTCCCCATCACCTCTGCATGGCAGCCTCCCTCACCCCATTTCTTGCCCCCATCTGGGGTAATTCTCCAGGGACCGATGCCAGGCAAGGGGGTTGATGGGGATGCAGCATTCTGGGTGACACCACCTCCCCAGCAGATCCCAGTAACCAAAGGGTGTCCAGGAACGTGGCCAAGTACAAGAAGCTGCTGGAGATGGGGACAGGGGGAAGTGCCAGCCCCCTGCAGCGCCCCAACAGCCCCCGCCTGCAGAGCCGTGATGCCTACGAGGAGCTGTGCCAGCGCCCCCGGGGGCAGGTGGGACTGGCAGCGGTGCCCTGGTCCCCCCCACCGCTGCGTCCCTTCATGCCCTCCTTGCTCCTCTTCCTCCCCAGCCAGCCCCAGGGCGCCTCCCGCACCTCAGCTGCTCCTACGAGACCAACAGCAGCCCCTACCTCCTCCTGCAGCCTGCCAAGAAGGAGATGGTCCGGACCCAGCCCTACGTGGCTCTGTACCACGATTTCATCACTGACGCTGAGGCTGAGACTATCAAGAGGTTGGCAGGGCCCTGGGTGAGCCATCCTCGTCGCCAGGGATGTCCCTTTCCTGCAGCAGGGTGTCCCAGGGGATCGTGATCCAGGGTGAATGCAGAGATAGGAGGGGGTTTAAGGCCAAAGCCTCCTCCAGGGAGTTCAGATGGGACTTGGAGCAACTTGGTCTAGTGGAAGGTGTCCCTGCCTGTGGCAAGCGGGGTGCAACTGGATGATCTCGGAAGGTCCCTTCCAACCCAAACCGCTCTAGGATTAGATGAGGCCCTTGGGGATGATGACCCCAGATCCAGCTGAGCCCCCCAAAAGATTTTTTGGGAGAAACGAGGTCCAAGGATGCACCTAAACTGCTTCCCAACCAGGCTTGGCTTGGTGACACCCTGCTGCATTGTCTCCACCCGCTGTCACTGCTTCCCTCACCCCAGTGAGACACCTTGGGGTGGGATGTTTGGCAACCAGCTGGTACCGACCCGCCAGCTTTGGCCCTGAGCACGGCCCCTGCTGGGGGTGAGCGTCCCCATGTGTGGCATCGTGCATCCCCCACTGTCCTTCAGCTGCAGAGATCCGTGGTTGCCTCTGGGGAGAAGCAGCAGAAAGCCGAGTACCGGATAAGCAAGAGGTAGCAGCCGCCCCTCCCCGCTCCTCCGGCCAGCGGGACCCCCGTGGCTCCGTGGCCACCCCTGAGGTGGCAGTGGGGCCGTGCTGGGAGGCCGGGCTCCCCTGGCAGTGCCCTGAGGGCAAAGCCAGCCCAGCCATGACTTCAGGGGCTGACGGGGCCGGTCCCACAGCGCCTGGCTGAAGGACACGGCCGACCCGGTGGTGCGGGCCTTGGACGGGCGCATGGCCGCCCTCACCGGCCTGGACCTGCGGCCTCCCTACGCCGAGTACCTGCAGGTGGTCAACTACGGCCTGGGGGGCCACTACGAGCCGCACTTCGACCACGCCACGGTCAGGAGCTGCCAGGGTGGGCCGTGGGGGACAGGGGGTGACGCCTGGGGTGCTCCTGGGGTGGTCCCTGGGATGTTCCTGGGGATGGGCGCTGGGCTGGCCTTTGGGGTGATTCCTTGGATGTTCCTGAAGGAGAACTCTTGGGTAGTCCCTCAGGTATTGCTGGAGATGGGCCCTGGGATGCTCCTCACGATGCTGCCGGGACGGTGCCCGAGGGAAGACCCCGAATGGTCCCTGGGGGTGTCCCCAGGGTGATCCCGTGGTTATTCCCTGAGATGTTCCTAGTGATGCACCCTGGGATGTCCCAGGATGGTGATCCCTGGGTGGCTTCCTGGGGTATTCCTGGGAAGGGAGGGAAGGAGGGAGAAAAAAGGAGGGAGAGGGAGGGATTTTCCTGTGGTGGGGAACAGTGTGGGGCAGCTTAGAGCTGCTGTGGGGTGAGGTGCCTCTGGGCTGAGCCCTGTCAGTGCAGGACTGACTGTCCCCACGGGACTGACCGTGCCACCTCCCCTTTTGGAGCAGTCCATGAAGAGCCCCCTGTACAGAATGAAGTCGGGCAACAGGATCGCCACAATCATGATCTACGTGAGTCCTCCCTCATTTCCAAGCCCAGAGAGTTGGCACTGGCTGGGCCCTCAGGGCATGGGACGGGTGAGGGCAGCCCTAAAACACTGCGGTGGGTGGGAAGTGCCAACCCCTGTGGAGTATTCAGGAGCTTGTGCCGTGCCAAAGTGAGAGGAACAGAGTAGGCCTAGGCCCAAGGGAGGTTTTGTGCCTCAGTTTCCCTGTGCAAAGGAGCATCACAGCGAAGGGGGGGATCCATGGCTCCTATTTTTGCTCCTTTTCCAGCTGAGTGCAGTGGAGGCTGGAGGCTCCACTGCTTTCATCTATGCCAATTTCAGCGTGCCCGTGGTTAAGGTAAGGGGTCATGTGGAATTGCTGGGAGCAGGGAAGGGAGGACTCTGCTCTCTGTATCTCAGCTCTTGAAGGGAGTTGTGGCCAAGCCTCTCCTGATGCCAAACCCCAGCCTGGGGCTCCCTAATCTGTTTTGGGGTGCCAAAATTCAGTCTTGGGGCTCCCAGCTCCGTTTTAGGGTACCAAACCCTTCTCTGCTCCGCAGAATGCAGCTCTTTTCTGGTGGAACCTGCGGAGGAACGGGAACGGTGACGGGGACACCCTCCATGCTGGCTGCCCCGTCCTGGCCGGGGACAAGTGGGGTGAGACACCCTCCCAGGTGTCACCCTGGGGTGACACGGGGTTGGAGGGACAGCTCCACCAGCAGGGAGGCAAAGAGGCGCTGGGAATGCACAAATATATCCTGCATAACAGGGAAAAAGTTTCCCAATACCAGCGCAGGGTTAGAGGAGGGTGCAGAGGGATGGGAACAGACAGGGCTCCGTGTCCTTTTCCGTTCCAGTGGCCAATAAGTGGATCCATGAACACGGGCAGGAGTTTCGGCGGCCGTGCAGTGCTGATCCACAGGACTGAGCCGCCGTGGGATCACAGATGTGACACCTGTAGGTGGCAAAGCCACCCTGGCACAGCATCTCCCCAAGGGAGGGAGGAAGGGAGGGAAGGGGGCAGCAGAGGAGCAGGGGGTGATCGGGAGGGGCACTTGCTCAACCACGGCCAAACTGGGTGGAAATAAAGTCAAAAGACACTAAACTGGAGTATGTTCTGGGGTGTCAAACCCTGTCCGTGGGGCTCCCAGCTCTTTTGGAATGCCAAAATCTGTTCTCGGGGAGAAGGCAGTTACTTCCAGCCGTCCTGGCCCTCCGCCTGCCTGCAGACAAGTTCCCTTTCCCCACCCCGACCGCGGCTCCTACGTGACCGGGAGGCAAAGAGCGGGGAGCCGGGATCTCCGGCAGCGCGGGGAGACGGGGCAAGAGCCGCGCCGCGCCCCGGCACTTCCGTGGGCGACAGCCCGAGGGAAGCAGGGTCAGGACCCTGCGGCACAGCGCATCCCCGGCTCCATCCAGCCTCGCTGTCCTGGCGGTTCCCTGATCCTGCTCTGTGCCCAGCGGTGGCTCTGCAGCTCCGGGGTGGGTCGGGGACCCTCGGCGCTCTCCCGAAGCCTCACTGCCCAGGCGGGCGCGGTGCCGAGCGCACCGGCTCTCTCCGATTGCGTATCTACCTTGGGTTTTGCTAGCTGAGGCAAGAAGGTTTTGGGGTTTTTTCCCATTCCCTGGCCTTGGAGACTGTGGGAGCAATCCTTCGGGGGCTTAAATCCCCCCCCGAGCTGTTCGGTTCGGTTTTGGCCCAAGACCAGAGAGCCGACCGGGGGAGCCTGGGCCGGGGCGGGACCGCCGAGCCAAGGAGAGGAGGGGCAGCGAGTGCACCAGCTTCATCTGCTGTGAGGAGGCGACCCACGCCAGAAATCCACCAGGTTCCCATCTGTTTTGCCTTAGCTCCTGTGTGAACCCTTTGTTTTCCCTTCCCCGACACTGGAGCCGGCGCCATTTTTCCCCCCTCAGCACCTTGCGGCCGTTGTGGGGTTTTTGTTTGTTTGTTTCCTTTCCCTGGGATTTTGTTTTGGTTTTTGGGTTTATTTAGTTGGGGTTTTTTAATGCAGGGGGGAGGTAGGGGCAGTGGTATTAAGGTCGGACAATTCAATAGCTAGCATTTATAAGTTTTCTTTGTCCGTGCTGTGTGGGCACTCTGGCAACAAGCGATTGGGATTTTTTCACTTTTATCCATTACTGTTAACCTCCTGTTGGCAGAAAGGGACTGTTGGAACCCTTTATTTAGAGGAAACACTCATTCCAGAGCGCTTTTCTCCTAAACCGAGACACTCATCTAGGTGATATTTGGATGAGATTCAAATCCTCCAGGAAGGAAACCCAGTTTCCCAGGGAGGTTCAGGTCACCATATCATCTCCTGGCGTCTTTCCAGCTGGCAGGAAAAGGCCAAAAATGGGGAAGGGGGTTAGAAACAGAAGGCAGGCCTCTCCCAAGGCTCTCCTGCTTGCTTTGGGTTCAGAAATGTGCGTTTATCACTCCTTGGCTGTGTTCCTCCGGCCATGGATTAACCCTTCCATAGGCACACAGGGATAGGGGCTGAGCTGCATTTGGGCAGGACAGCAGGAGCTGGAGCACTGGAAAGAGCCTGCCTGAATGTAAAACAGCCTGGAAGAGTTCCAGTTTCTCCCAATTCCTGCTTTTCAGTCAGGAACAACCACCACGGGACTCAGAGAAGGCTGAACAGAGCACAGGTTACTCACCAGCCCCAGTGCTCCAGTTTATTACTTCCAGATGCTTCTGTACACGTGGGAGTCATTGGTCACGGAAAGGAGGGGGAAAAGTGAAAGCTGTGGCTAAATTCCCCCCTCCTCCCCACACTGGGGTGCTGGGAAGGCATGGGGGAAGCAGTTTGGATGACAAGAGGCTTCCGTGAGTCACCAGGAAAACCCAAGCGTTGGGTCTGGTTCAGGAAAAGCAGGATCAACCCCCTTCCTCCACAGGCTGCTTCAAGGAACCCAAGTATCACAGCCAAAGGGAAAGCAGGCATTCCCATTCCAGGCTTTTCACAAATGCTTTATTTGTAGGGGAGGGAAACAGACACAGAAAAAGACAAGACCAGGATGAGGCTGACACGGGACACAGCGTGTGGTCTCCAGAGAACTGACACACACACACACACATTTTCCTTTTGGAAACAGCAGCACGTGGCAGGAGGTCACCCTGCCACACTGGGTGAGCTCAGCCACAACTGGCCAAGCGTCCAGCAGCAAAACTTGGAGCAAACACCCAAGCCCATTCCCGCCGTGTCAGGTGCTGCAGGGACACAGTGCTGAGGGGGCAGCGTCGTTGGAGGGACGGCACAACCAAGGGATGCAGGTTTGGACAACACAAAGGGCTGTGTTTGGACAACTTCCAGGCTTCCAGGACACCTTCACTAATCCAGGCTGGTCCAAGTCCCACCCAAGTCTCGTCCACCCTGGCCTTGGATATTTCCAGGGATCCAGGGGCAGCCACAGTTCTCTGGGCAACCTGTGCCAGGGCCTAAATTGTAAAAAAACTTCTTCCTACTACCCCACTGACCCTCCTGGGAGGGGGCTCTCCAAGGTCTGTGTTGCCCAGCTCTGCCTTTTGCAAGTCATCCCAATGCTCCTTGCAAATCGCAAACAAATGCGAAGTGGGGCTGGGATGGGCTTCCTCAGGTTTCCCAAGCCACTCCCTTGCCAAAAGGGGAAAAATAACTTTACCTATTGCTGCATCACCTCTGCAGACCCCTGTCGCAGTCTGCGGGGAAAATTCTGGCTGGACAGCCCCAGACCCGAATTTAATTCCTTACTCAAGGGTTGATTTATTCAAAGCAAGAGTACCTGCTTTGGCAATACAGGAAATAATCTTTTTCCAACAATCCCAGTGCTCCAGTCATCTGCAAGCCCCTGAGGGCTTTGTCTGGCAAACCCCACCCTAGGTCCTAGACATTTACATATTTAATTTATTCAATTAAAATGAAGCCTGCAACAAACCAGCATCCCAAATCTCTTGCTCTGCCAACCTTGGGATCTTCCATTGGGAAAGCTGTCACTGATCCTCAATCTAACAAGTAAAACAAAACCAAGAGAGGTTTTTAAGTAATCCAAAGGCTGCAGGAAAAATGCAAAGCTGGGATTTTTTTGGGGAAATTTCTCTGTGTGCCTGTTTCTTGTGAGCCAAAGAGAAGATTCCTTCTCTCTGCAGTTACTTTTACCACAGCCTGTGTATCCTTCACCAGATGCCATTTATCCCAGCCTGCATCCCCCTGGAAACTGCAGCAGGAGCATTAATATTTCTCAGACAAAAGTACAGCCTCAGAAATGTGCATGGCTTGACAGAGCCGAAAGGAATTTCCCTTCCACCCACCCCCACAGTGCTGCTGCTGTCCCTGGAATCCATTTTTTTAATCCAGTACCACACGGATTCCTGAACAGCCACCTGTCCTGGGCACAGCAGGGCTGGGAGCTGGCACGGAGCAAGGCACCATTCAGTCAAACAGGCTCTTGAAATATTTATTTTCTTTTCACTCACGCAATGTTAACAACAAAACAGAATCCCAGGGAGCCCACAGGATTTCAGCAATCATTCCTTCTCCAGCGGTGCTTCTGCAGAATACAAAACGGATTTGCTTTCCATGGAGGGCTCTGCTTGGTTGGGCTTTTTTACCAGCTCACACATCAAAGGGATAACGCGAGGAATCACTCCAAGTCAGGCTCTCCAAGCTACTTCACCACGGAGGAATGTGGCTTCACCACGATCAGTCACGAGCATGATCCCGGGAAGTGAGACTGGATTATTTCATCCCTAGCGATCTGAACAAAGGAGTCTCCTGCAAAAGAGAATTTTGGCCGCTTTGGGGACGTGGCTGGGGAAAGAACAATTTTGCATCTCGACTACTGAAGATCCATTGAATCCATCAGGAACTAAACCGGGGTGGACGCTACATCAAATGAATGCATTAACATGGTGACTCACAGAGGGAAGTGCAGGGAGCCAGCAATTGCTCTTGTAACACCTGAGTGCCAGGAGGGCATTTCTCTCTGGAATGAGGCTTTCCTGTCTCTAATCCAGGCCTCCCCAACCTGATGTGTCAGGGAAGGGACACGGAGCAAGGCCAGGGCTGCTGTGCCCGGTGAATCACAGCTAAGTGGATCTCCACCAGGCCCAAGGCCAGGGTTAAACTCTTTGTCCCATCTGCACCTCTCAAATGCCAAGAATTCCTGGTGGCTCTTGTCATGGGATACACAGGGCAGCTCCCAAATCACCAGAGAACCCGGCAGAGCAGGGTTAAAATCCCAAGAATTCCTGGTGGCTCTTGTCATGGGATGCACAGGGCAGCTCCCAAATCACCAGAGAACCCGGCAGAGCAGGGTTAAAATCATCGGACAGCAGCAAGGGGTTAAGGACACCAGGCAAAAAAAAAGGGTTTCAGACATCCACCAGCAAAATATTGTGGAAAACTGCTCCAAAACATGTCTGCTCTTACACTCAAAAGTGACTTTTAGGTGAAAGCAAGCCCAGGAACTGTCTGTGGATAACTGAACCCTGAAGAAAAGCTCTCTGTGACCATGGAATTCCGGAAGGCAGGCAGCGAAATTATCTAGGAAGCAACAGTGGAAACAAGGTCCTTCCTCCAATAGTGGGGAGAACAGCTGCCTACACCTCTGCATCAACATCAGCAGGACTGACTCCAAGCTCTCCTAGGGTTTTTCCTACAGCCCATTCCATGTTTTTCCATCCCAAAGGCGCCGATCTCTGCTCAGCTGTGTCTGGCAGCTACAAGAAGGGAAGAACAAACATTCCAGGGGCAGAAAACAGCCAAGCTGCTTGTTGACCACATTGTCCCTGCTGCTCTTGGGTCTTCTCCATAAACACTGGGTCAAGAGTCCTCTGGCCTGGGATGTGTCTGTAGTAGATGGAGTTATCCAGGCTCTTCTTCCCAGAGAGGACTTCAAACGAGCACTAGAAAAACTGCAGGACTCTGAAACGGAGATCACAGTCCCCCCCTTGCCTTTCTGATTTACAATCCCATCCAGCTTTGCCCAGGAAAGTGGCCTCCAGGCTTTTCCCACAGCTTCACCTCTAAGGCTGGCACTGGTGAGATGAAACCTGAGCTCTCAATGAAGCTGATTCCTCATCTGCTTTAGGAGGAAAAGAAAAGAGTATTTATAAAACCCAAACCTAAGGGGCACTTCCAAGATGATCCTGTGATTCCACGGAGAAGTCCTGAAGCCTTTGGCTGTGCTGCAATGCCCTCAGTGGATCTGGACTGCCAACGGCCCTTCTGCAGTTGGGTCCAAGAAAGCCTAAGAATTGATGGAGGTTGGTATGACTGACTACATGGGATTCCAGGAGGTCTTTCCTTGTGGCAGCAGAGAAGAGGATCCCACTTCTGAGGGCCTGAAGAGCTTTTCATGGTCTTCAGTAGAAGCTGCTTCCCAGCAAGGAAGTCCCTAAGACTTTAGATACTCTGGAGAACTAGTTCTAGGGGATGAATCTCACACCAACTTCTCACTGCTGCTGGACTGGGAGATGAGAGGATATGGATACATCACAGTGGCCTCTGGTGCAGTTTATTTACAATGGGAATCAGTGCTGGAGAGCACCAGGACATTAACAAGCAGGAAACACACTAGGAGGCAAAAAAGAGAACGGAAGAAAGACCCCACGTTAGCATCAAGGTATTCTCTGCAAACACTGTGACAACCTAAATTTAGCTGTAAAGTCCTTAGGTCTTCTCCCTCTCTCCCTATCAACCTACACTACCAAGCTTATCAATCACACCCTTCTCTCACTGCCTGCTGATCACAGGGGCCTGGCTTCCACTGGCCATTTTGATAAGAAAACACATGAGGTAAGTATTCTGCAAAGTGAAGCACGCAGCTTTGCCTGCCTCATCTCACCTGTATTTCTAGGCCAAGGGGGCATGATGCAAGTTGTTTCCACAACAGAGGGCCTTGGTTACTTGATGAAATATTATTTAAGCTAAATGCCATGAAATCTGTAATTTTGCTTTCTGGCAGGCTATAAAGAAAGAAGTCTGTTTTGCTCCTGCCTTCCAAGGAAGGAGGTTTCATCAGCATATGTAAATACATGAGAAGTTCAAAAGGAACACAAACACCAAATGTATTACTGGCTGTGATTCAGAGCTGTTTGTTTAGCTGTGGTTTTTAGCACGGTGCTAGAATTCCAGCCTCCCACCTCGAGAGCCAAACAGGCAGTGAGGGCAGGAGCTCTGCTCAGGGATACAGCTCCATGGAGCCTTACCACTGGAATCCACCAATGGGTTCTGTAAACCTGTGACGGATCAGGAACGTTGCAACAGCTTCAGCAACCTGTGAGAAGGGAAAAAACCAGCTCAGGATTTAAAGGGACACAAAGAGAACACGAAACCCAGTCAAAGCCTGCAGTATTTCTGACAACAGGTCATGTCCTCAGGATTCTCTTGCTCAACTGTTTGCTCCTTTAAAACAAGAGCTCTGTGTAACTAACACACTTCCAGCTTTACTCCAACTGAGCCTGCCATCAAGAAGTGACCAGACTTTTTTCTCCACCCATTTCCGTAATTCTTAAAACAACGTCCAGGTTTAGCAGGGAGAAAAGGTAAATTCAGGATGCAAGACAGGAACCTGGAGTGGTTTGGGTTGGGAGGAACAGTAAAGCTCATCCAGTTCCAACCCCTGCCATGGGCAGGGTCACTTCCACCAGACCAGGCTGCTCCAAGCCCCGTCCAACCTGGCCAATACTACTTAGAATGTATAAAAAAAGAGTAACATGTTAAGAATTCAGTATGTTTAGATAAAAATACCTATTTCAGACTGGGAAAGGGAAGCACAGAAAGGCTCAGTTTTAACCCAGCTGTCAGTGCAGAATGAGCTTTAAAACCAGATGTGCTTCCAACCACAGGCTCCAGTGGCTGCACCGCATTCCTGCTTCCATCTGGACACAAACCCCAGCAGTGCCCAGAAGCAGCACCGCTCTGTCAAAGCTGCTTCAGGAACATTTGGTTTCTATTTGGAAAATGTGAGCCACCCAACTCAATGAAACACAGACCAACCCCTAAAGCTGCAGCTTAGTGCAGGGGGATAGTGGGGAACTGCATGGAAAGGAAGGGAGGAGAAATCCACACTCCACATGGGTAGAATTAGGTACATCACCACGAGCCTGAGAGTTAAATCCATAGCCCAGCCCTGTGGCATGTAATGTCTTAGCCAGGGCTTTCCAGACAGCTAAAAAATCCAAGCTGCTTGTGAAAGCCAGTTGTTGTGCCAAAAAATGCCCCTGGAGCGTGATCTCTGCCCCATGGTAAGGAACAAATCTCTTCTTGCATTTCAGATCGTGGCTTGTGTGGCCTCAACCCCACGGTGGGGCTCACCTTGTCCGGAGCGTCCTCGTGGACTGCGTGGCCACACTGTGGGAGGACCTGCATCTGGAACTTCCCTGTGGATTGAGAGAGTCAGCACATGGATCTCATGCTCTGGACCACCTGAGCTCACCAAATGCAGATGGAAAAGAGGTCCCAGGGATGGCAGGAGGTCTCGGCAGACTCCACACCATGCACAGCCAATGGTCTCCAAAGAACACATGGACCAGCTGCTTAATTCACCTCCCCCAGGTGGAACTAGAACAGGCTCCCAGGAGGTAAAATGAGGCCAAACTTCTCAGAGCTTCTCAATGCAGGTAAGTATCAGAGTTGGAACTCTTACTGGATTTACCATAAGGTAAATGTTTATCCTGCTATCCAATACTATTTCCCAATACTGGTTGCTCTGGAAAGCCAGGATGGGGGGAAAAACCCCAACCCAAACCCCAAAACATGAATGAAGGTGTTTAATCTTGGTGTGCTGTCTGTGAGAAACTGGGAGATGGGGCAGTTTTGAATGGTCCCAAGTGTTGTAGCTAGGAACATCAGGAATGTAGCTAGAAAGGGAAAAATGGATCAGAAAGAAGCCCTCACACACAATCATGCTGATCCAAGAGGAGTGTGGCAGCTCCACTCCTGGAGCACTGAACACTAGACTGGACAAAACCCACAGCAGCAAAGGTTCAAACTGAACCTTTCCCTCCTCACCTTCCCCACCTTTCCTTGACCACAGCGGGAGAACACTTTGGGATAGAGGAATTCTTTAATGCCCATTTGTCTGGATATGGACTGTACCCACAGCAACAAGCTGTCATGCAAAAAGAGCATTACAGTAAGGCTGGAGTAATAATATTACATACTTACCTTGCATCTGTCCAATGGTCAGATCTTTATCCAGCCTGTCAACACCTACAATCAGATAAACAAACATACTGGAGAACAGCCAGAGAGAACACAACTCTCTGAGCCAGGCTTTACTCCATATTTTAAAAGAGACATTAGCTTGAAAAACAGAAAATAAACAACTCTGACAGCCACGGCAAGGACATTTCACTGCTGCACCTCCAGAGAGTAAACTGACAAGAAAGAAACACAGCCAAAAAAATGCAAGAGCATAGCCCTTTCTACAACTTAAAAGGATATTTACACACTGTATTTCCTATTAAGGTACAAAAAGGGCTTAAAGCTGTATTTGACTTTCACCTGAGAAGTTCAAATCACACCAGGCTATTTTAAGAGACACAGAGGAGCCCAGGTATTCCCAGGAAGCACTGTAGCCCAGTGCTGACCCTGTTCTCTAAAATACAAGTGTGACACCCCAGAAGTGCACAGCAGGACTGGAAGAGACACGTACCAGCTAAAAGCAAAAGCTTTGGAGTTGGACAGCTTAGGAAGAGGTTGGATAAACCCCTGAACCAGCCATCCCAGTACTTTTCTGTTTTGGCCAGTTCGATTCTCCACGTGTACAAATGCTCCTTCTTTGTCTGCAGGGAGGAGAGAGAGCTCTGTGTTAGTGATCAGTAAAACAGGAGAAAGAAAACCAACTCAGGGAGCCACTTAGAAATGCATAAATATATAGATATAAAATATAAATAAATACTGGCTCCCTCTGGTGGATTACACACTTCCAGGGATGACCCTCCTTGCTTCCAGATCTCTCTCCAAATCAAAGTACATGACTAGGGAACAAGAAAGTCAGCAAGAGCTACACCAAGAGGAGAAGAGCCTTCAGGAGAAGACTGCAGGATTCAGGGCAATCAATTTGCTGTTTTTCACTGACACAAATAGCTCACAAATTGTCTGAACATTTGGGCTTGGGTCTCATCCAGTTTTCTCTCCCTGGAGTGTCTCCCTTTCATATCAGAATGATTTGGATAACCACAGGTGACAGCTCTTGCAGGGGAAGCTGAAAACACAGCAACAAACTCCCTACCTCTGTGTCATCCTCTTTCTTCCTTTTGTTGACAGAGCCTCCCCCTTCCTCATCCTCGTCCTCCTCCTCCTCTTCCTCAATAATTCCCTCTACTATGGCTTTAGGGCATTCAGGACTGGCAGCCCCTTCGCACCTGTGAAAATATAATCAGAAACTGATTCCCTGACAAAAGAAAAAAACACCCAGGATTAAACCATAGGGGTTCAGCAATTTTGCTGAAGAAATTTTCATTTTCAAGTGCACTTATATAGGAATGGTATTGTAAACCAGAAAACATTATTTTAAAATAATGGATAAACCAAAGGCCACCTACTGTTTGACTTGACCGACCATAGAAACTCTGGCAGATTCGAGGTTTCTTATCTGTCCGCTTTTTACACTAGGAAAAAAAAGGTAATCAGAAGACAGAAATATTTACTGAAGAGATTCAAGAATCAGCAGGCCCAGAAACAGGAGTTAAACTCCTCTACAGCTCAGGACTTCCCCCAACTATTCCCAAAGCTCCTGCTCTCAGACTGAACAGAGTGGCTCCTGCTAAACTTGTGTGAACCTCCCCTTGTCACTGTAACTGTGAGGGAGAGGGAGAAGTGCTGGTGGGGAAAGTGGAGCAGGGTTAAACCCAGGGCAGGGGGCTGGGAGAGGGCCCCTAAGCAGCCACATTATATAAAGTTTGTTTCCTTTGGGGGTCAAGCTACAAAGACAAGGGATTCCAGAGGCTGAGCCCAAGCTTTACCTCCACTCAATGGCATTCTCAAGTGACTTGAATGTTTTGGGGCGACTCCTTAGGAAGTTCTGCATGCTGTTCAAGGCATCCATGGCTGTACCTAAAAGCAAATGATGTCATCTTCATCAGCCTCATGGCATCTGATGAAATTATTGCCACATCCCTCTATACAAAACTGGCTGCAACACCCTCAGAGGGAGCTGGAGCTCCCCAGTGATTTAATGCTGCTAAGGAAAGTACAGATAAGTATTTCCAAGCCAACAGTCATATTGGAAGATTACTATTTGAATAGGTAGGATGTTCAGGCAGTAAGAGAAAGCAGCGACCATTCATCAGCACCAAGCATTACAGCAAAAGCCACCCTCCTGCCCACCAAGAAAGGGTTTAAAAGAAATTAGTGCCATGGTCTAGTTGACAAAGTGGTGTCAAGTCATAGGTTTGACTCAATAATCTCCAAGGTCTTTTCCATCCTAGCTGATTCCCTGATTCTGTGACATTAGCAGGACAAAAGCAAACAGAGAGTACACCTGGGAAAAGAAGGGGTCGCACTGGGAAGGTTTTTGTGCATGTGGGATCTGTTAGGAGGATGGAATTGGCTTAAAAACGGGGGAAAGCTTTCTGCCTTCAGGGGTTTGGGGCTACGAGAAGGGGCTGAAGGCAAAGCCCGGGGCGGGGCTGGGGGCCGGGGCGGGCAGGCGAGCTCACCTTCCACGACGTCGATCATGCAGAGCCCCAGCAGGCTGGGCACCAGGTTGGCGACGGCCGTGTGCACGGCGATGGCGCCGCCCATGCTGTGCCCGATCAGCATGATGGGCGGGGGCAGGTCCCCGTACAGCGCCTCCACCACGTTCCCCACGTCCCTGCAGAGGGACAGCAGACCGCGGGAGGACCAGGGACAGCCACACGGGCGTGCGGCCCCAGCGCCTCCTTTAACCCGCAGGCAGCAGACAGGCTCATCCTCCTGTCGCTGCTTCACCCCAGCACCAAGGCAGGAAACCCTGCAAGCCAATGCTTTCCTAAACATCCACGTAATTCCTCGTTTTGTCAACAGAGCCCTCATTTAAAAGGTACTAATTGAAAAGATATTCAAGCAAGCCGGTCCAGTGGAAGGTGTCCGTGCCCGTGTGGATGAAATGTATAGTCCCTTCAGCCCAAATTCTGTGACTCCTTGTAGAAAACATTTTAGGCTGACACTTGCTGGTGGGAATGTTAAATGAAAGGTGAGAAAAAGCTGTCAAATCATCTTGCATGGAAGCCCAAACCAAGAAATTCATTGTTCTTAAAAGAAGAAACTGGAATTAGAGAGAGAAAAATAACTGTGCCCTACTGAGCATGGCAAAGATGAACAACACTGAGCACAGGCAAAAGGATTGAGACTCTCTATGAGCACAGATGCCACAAGGCAAGGGGGGCAATTACCCCATCCTTCCCAAAAGGAACCTTCAGTTCAACTGAAGCTGTCACTTCTTGACACTTTTCCCAGGATGGGAAAGCTGGCTGGAATGAGTCTCAAAGCCCAAAACAGCAGCAGAGCTAACAACTGAAATCTACTGAAGAGCAGTTTAAAGGCATCCCCTCACTGGCTCTCCTGACTACAACCATTCAGAGGAACCTGAGAACTGAGCAGTATTGAAAATGGAAAACAAGTGAAAAAAATGAACGTGCTGACCAGCTTGTTTGCTCTGCTGGAGAAAATTGCCTGAGGATTTGATTTAAAAGAACAAACAGGAACACCGGCTATAATTTAAGGCTCCTATTTAAAAGATATTCAGGACTAAGTTTCAAGCTCATTGCTAAGAAGAGGGGAAGGTTTCAAAACAAAAGGAACTTGCATTCCCTCCACAGCAGTGCTGCTCCAGATCTAAAATATTCTAATTATTGAATCCAGCATCTCCTCAGGACAGTTACACATCAGGATCTGACAAGGCATAAGCAGCAGGAATAAGGTATACAATGGAAGTCAGAATACATTTCACACATGGCCTCCCCTCAACAAACCAAGTGGATTTGTCCACGGGAAGGTTACAAAACCCTTCATCATTTAGTTGTAGTCACAGCAAAGAGTCTCTTTGTACTAAATATGGGCAGAACATAATGTGCTTAGCAGTGGGTATTTGCTTTTCTTACAGTTTTGTCAAGAGGAGGGTGGATTTGCATGCCAAAGCGGGTCATGACAGTTTGGAAAAGCAATTTGAAAATCCTGTGTCTGTGACCCAGCCTTCGGGGGTGTAACCAGGCCAAAGTGGGCCTGCTCTGAACACTCACTCCAAGGGTTGAGGAAGAGTCAAACTGGTGACTTCAGGCTAAAATACCCCATGGATGTCTAAGGAAAGCATTCCACCTCCATTAGGAACTCTTCAGCATGTTGCAGGTTTAAAGTGCTCACTGCTTAAAATCTCAGGGTCCTCGGAGAATGACTCCAGTTCTTGGAATCTGACTCAGCTGGGAGAGACATCATTTCCAACTGTCCCAGAATGGAAGGAAAGAAGGGGTAACTACCAGAATCACATGAAATTAAACTATGTCCCAGCTCCTTTGAATGAAGGCTGCGTGCCCCCAAGCAGTTTATTGTTCAGCCGAGGAAAAAAAATGGAGGTTTGTGAAAGGGAAAGAGAAGTTTCCTTACTTTGACATAGTCTCTGCAGACAGATCTTCAGGATTCCTTACTTTTGTTTCTCCTGAAAAAAACCCAACCCGAGTTAAGTTCACTTAAGTTGAAAAACTTCAGGCCCCCTCAGGACTTAGAGCAGTGACGGTACAAAGCTTTTAGGCATAGATATGAAGAGCAAGCCTACTGCAATGAACATGAATAATTAAGAAACACAGAATTAACAGGAACACTTGGTACTATGGGTAGCAAACACTGCCCAGAACTGTTCTTTATGGATCTTAAAATGAAAGAGTAGTCCTTATTTCTCATGGCAAAGACCACCTAGGTTATGGAAATATGAAAGAGGGCTTGGTGGAAGGAATTAGTCCACCACTGTCTCACGCAAAAATTCAGGGGGCCTCAGCTTATGACAGAAGCCAGTCTTCCATCCCTGCATTTGAATCAAAATTGGGATGCCTTAAGGATGTTTTCCTAGTGAGGAATTCATTGCCTCTCCTTTAAAAAAATGGGAGCATGTAACATGGTGATTTGACTCCAGATTTATTTCTCAGACTTACCATGGCCTCGGAGGTCTAAAGCCACAATCCTACACTGGATCCTGTTAATGATTGCAGACTGCAAGGAGAGACAGAGAGAATATTGTTTGCAAAGTGGGGTTACCAACAACAAGCACTGCCTACAAACCCTTCAGGGCCACCAAAATGGCTGAACCTGGACTGGATGGGGTGTTACAGAGCACAAGCACAAATATTCCCTAAGACTGTCCTTAAGGGGCCAGAGCCCCCTCCTTCTTCCCACTGCCAACAAGGACAGTTATTTCACTGTGCATAAGACATGCTGTGGGTTCCCTGGGATCACGAATTCAAGCCCTGCAGCACCTCTGGAAACTGGAACAGCAGTGGCATTATGGACACCAAAGGGATTCCCTTGCTTTTCAAGCCCCACACGGTACAAAATTACTCTTGGCTGCATGGCTGAAGCAGCTGCTTTGCAGTACACCCTCAGTTTGCTCTCAAAGAATAGAACTTTACAGGCTGAAATGTATAAAAGTTGATTACTCCAAAGAAGTCAGGGGGAACAGCTGAGGAATCTTTTTAAGGTAAGGCAGAGCACAATAATTGCAACACAATAATGGCTCTATTTGTCCCTGACAGATCCATTTAACTAAGTTATTTCAGGCATCACAGAGAAGTGGCATGTTTTGTTGACAGGAAAACTTCTGGTTAAGGAATCATTGATTATTTAAATAACAGCCTGGCAGAAGTGGGGGAATTTTGTGAAGGATTCTTAATAGAACCACCTAAACAACTGGCAAAAGCTACCCAGACCTCAAAGCTACCCAGTCCTCTTATTTTGACTTTTCAGCTATTTAATTCTTAAATGACTGGAGCAGTTGCTTTCCCCAAACACACTGAATCCAGAGATTAGTATTTTCCAGCCCCTAAGGACAGCCCAAACCCTCCATCTGCAAGGTGCCCATGCACCTAGGTGATAACCCCAACCACACAAAGATAACATTGTTATCCTTTAGAGTACTGTTTTCCCATGTTTCCCAGAAGTGAATGGAGAGCTGCCTTCCACACACAGAGAGCTCCATTTCCACACATTTAACTTCTATAGAGCAGCAGCTTTACTTACAGTAAACACAGCCCAGGACAGAGCAGAGTGGCCTCCACCGTGCAACAGCAGCAAGACAGGCCCCTCCAGCCCACTTTTGTAAATTCGAAAAGTGTATGAACAGTTAAGGGCATTTCACAGAGTTACTTCAAGACAGTAGAATGAATTTTGGAGCTTGCAATACCCAACAGTATTTTATTTCTATCCTTCATTTCTCTGACCAACCAACAGGAACATTCAGGCATTACCTGGACAAAAATGTAACTCAGTTTAAGCTTCAAGAGTTGTATTGCTGCTGCCCAGGTTTTCTTCCCTCCTATAATTCACTCATCTCCTATCCTTTTCTCCCTGGGCACAACAGGGAAGTGAACTAAGGGAAAACTAGAAATCCATTAGTAAAAAAGATGGAGAGCTATTTTTTACACAGGCAAGGGAATTAGTGGACAAGAGAAGGGTTTTAAGCTAGAAGAGGGGAGATTTAAACTAAATGTTCATAAGAAATTCTCCTCTGTGAGGGTGGGCAGGCCCTGGCACAGGGTGCCCAGAGCAGCTGTGGCTGCCCCTGGATCCCTGCAAGTGTCCAAGGTCAGGTTGGACATTAGGGCTTGGAGCAACCTGGGATAGTGGGAGGTGTCCCTGCTGATGGCAGGGGGTGGCACTGGGTGGGCTTTGAGGTCCCTTCCCACCCAAACCATGCTCTGGTGACTCCATGATTCATGATGGGCACCTTGTCCACACTTGATGAAGGGCTCTGCACTCTCCCAGGGGTTTAATATAAAATAAAAAGCATCATAGACCTATTTGGATAGGTTGTGTACAGAAGCATCACAAATTCAAGCAAATCTTGGTTGTTTAGGATTTATTCTGCTCCCTTCAGCAGAAGCTTGAGATCCCATAGGAAAGGCTGTGGACAGATGTGAACTGTGGAAGCAGCTGAATTAATGATCGGGTTGGTGCCCACTGCTCTGCCCCAGGGACCTGCTTAGAGCTGCAGCACATCCCCCTTGTGCACAGCCCCAGCTGATGGAGTGACTTGTCTTATGTGTTGTTTCAGGCACTGAACAGAGAGCTCACAACTCCCAGTGTGTTTGGAGAGAAGCAACTCGGAAGTTTGGTTTTCCTAATGGCATTCATCCCTCAGAGAGGAAACACCTGCAGAAAAACCTCTGGCTGGCACTGCCAGAAGACACTGGTGGCATCACAACCTCTGCCCTGGCCAGAGATTTGGAGGTATTTATTCACATCTACATGTTTCTGTCGAGGTTTATCTGTTGTACTGTTGCTATTAATCCTGAGCAGACAGTTCACTGATTGCCACTTAACTAACTGTAGTTAACAAAAATCAATGCACAGCTTTGGTGCTGACATGGTTTGAATTATGAGAACCTGATCAGTGTTTCCCTGCGAAATAAGCCATTGAACTGTTGGAAACACTTTTTTCAAGTTAGTGATTACTAAAGAAGCAGTATCAGGCATTGGCCTTGCTGTCAGCCTAGAAGGGATAGTTCAAGCCACTGACACTGAACCCTGCAAGAGACATAATGGAGGAGGAGGAGAACACACGAAAAGCTGAAAAACCCCAACAAGCGAAACAAAACGTGGTATCTCCCCAGTCTCTGAGATGAGGACAAATTCAATATGAAAAAAGGATATATCCTTGCCAGTGTCATTTTCTACCACAACATCCTCCATAGACTCAAAGTACTGGCTCCAAAGCACTGGTGAAAAATCACGCTTTCTTCCAGGGCTGCAAGACAGAAAAAAATCCATAAGAAAGAGTTATTTTTAAAGTCTTCCACTGAAATTGGCATCCAGGCCTCCTCTCACTGAAGAGAACGTGCTGGTGTTACACAACAGTTCAGACTGGAAGCAAATGAGGCATCAGTGAAATTCCCATACAACCACAATCTTCAGAATTTTATTGTCAGTGAAGAAACCCTCCCCTTTCCCCCTCCCTAATTGTTGTTCCTATTGAGGAAATGTAGCAGAAACAGAGAAAAGAGTATTTTCCTCATCAAGTACTTCCAAGGAAGACTGAGCAATGGTGATTTAGACTACACAGGCCCAAGCCAAGGGAAAATAAACAGAACAGTGATACTGTCCCAGTACAACCTCTGAGTCTGCAATGACCCACAGACAAAAGGTGCCCAGCTGACAAACCAATTTATTTTTTACTCCCTCCAAAAGGTGCAGCTGTGCCCTCTCCTTGTACCCCCACTACTGACAAAAGGCTCTGCAATCAGAATTTTCCTGATGACTCAGTAGATGCAGAATATGTTTTCTCGGGCTGGTATTTACTCAGTAAGGCTAAAAGAGTAGTGCTTAATTTTGGAAGTGGCATAATTAGGCTCAATTCGAGCCCAGGATACAGGATGAGTAACAGTGCACCATTTTAACCATGTTTTTGCACTTCAGCTCTTCTGGGGGAGGCAGGCAGGCAGCACAGAATATTAAAATCAAGCATGGGCGTGAGAGGTGGAAGACCTTCACAGCAGAAAAATCCCTGCTGAAGTTTCTCCTGAATTCTTGGCTTCCTAAAGAAGTAGAAAATAACAGACAAAGCAGCTTTTCAATTTTGTAGAAACAAAATTTCTGTTTCCCCTGGTGTTTCTAGGATATGAAACATAAACCAGCCACCCCTTGAATGGACCAAATTCCCTCCTGTGGGTTTCCAGACTTCTTGTGAAATCTCAATTAAATAAAATGAGATATCACACACCTACATAAATCCAGAAAATATTAATCTCTTTTACTGCCTCAGCTTAATCTCATTCTCCTATCAAGGAAAAGAATATCACATTCAAAGCTCAGTTTTTCCCTGGAAGCCATCCCAGCCCTGATCACGTGCTCTCTCCATACCAGTGCTGGTTCTTTCTGGAGATGGAGAGAACTGCCCACAGCCTGGATGATTTCCCCTCTCCGGTTTTTGAATAGGTAGGATGTGCAGTTAGCAAAAATGAATTCCATCACCCTTTCAAAATGCAGCATTTCAACTGCAGTCAGACTTTAGCACTGCATGTTGCAGCTGGTTTTGTGTTCCACTGCCCTGAGCAATTCCAGGTGATCAGCTACTGTTACAAAGGGGAACACAGCAGCCTCTGGGCTGGTGCAAAGAAATCACCTTTCACCAGACCAGGCCGCTCCAAGCCCCATCCAGCCTGGCCTTGGACACTTCCAGGGATGGATATGTCACTTCCAGGTGACCACAGAAGGTTGAGCAAAACCATTTCACCAAAGAAAAGAATCTTGGATTTTGAGATTTCTGGAGCTGCTTTTTTTTAGTGAAGCATCAACACACATTCAAAATTAGAAGAGTGCCCAAAGACCAGCAGCTGTGGTTTTGCACCTTCCTATGCTGAAGCCATATTTTGCTGACCAATATTTAAGCTGACAGAACTAATTACAGCTTTTTAAAGTATCCAGCAAACCAAAACAGAAATGGATGACATAGTAACTTCTCTGGAATGATCCCTCAACTCCAAGCCAGCCAGCCAGCATATTAAACTGGAATTACAAAACAAATTGTGGGCACCCTCTGCAGCTGTTTTATCCTATTGTGCAGTTTGTCTTTATCATGTCCTCAGTCCCTAGGATGCCCACATGGCTCAGCAAATCCCTCCCCAATTTTTGAAGGGGTTTTATGTCAGGTAGTTTCCTAAAATGAAAAAAAAAAAGAAAAAACAAAGGTTGCATCAAGCAGAAGGAACCATTTTCAGAAGGTCTTTTTTTCTGCAGAGAGCCCCTATTTAAAACTACTAAAGCAAATATAGAACAAGTGCATGAATCAAGAGATTTCATTCTCGTATCATGTTTGAACCCAACAAAATCAAACATCATCTACAAGCAAGAACTGCCACGGCTGACAAGTTGTATTTAGAAATTCTAAAAATTGACAAGGACAGTATCTTAAGTTCTGCCTTAGAGATGCTGAATACATATTTTTTTTATTATTATTATTATTAAAAGGATTCCAAGGGAAAAAAAAATGGATTAAAAAGGAAAGAATGAGTTAGAATTGCCATGATTGAATTACACAGATCTGATCCAATCATGCCCTTCCAGATAATTTAAAGATCTTCAGAGGTTGTACGTGATTTTTACTCACACATTGGGAAGGAACAGCAAACTGACTTTCACTTTTAAATCCCTTCTGGGTGCTTAACTCTGAATGAGCCACTAGCAAAAAACAAAAGGCAGAAAACAAGACAGGAAACGCAGAAGCTGCTACAGCTGTTGGGATCTGCTGCCGTGGGTCTGGGGCCTCTTGCTCCACCACTGACTTTCCAAATCCTATTCTTCTAGTTCCCCACAGAACTCAGAGTCAGGCCATAAAGCCTGTCGAGCAAGTCGAAGGAATCACTTGCAGCACGCAGGCAATTCCCAACACAGCCTTGGCCATGAGCGCTCCTTAAAGAAATGGACACTGAATTCCTCTCAGTGCCTGAGTCTCACACTCTGCTCGAGCCAAAGAGAAGCTCCAGCCTCCTTGGGAAAGAGCCTTTTGGAACCATCATTTCATTGGGCAATTCTTGGAAAATCCAGGGAGGAGAGGACTGTGCTAGCAAAGCAGGAATCGATGCCATGTGCTGTGAAATACAATGAAATTCTAAGCATGCATCCCATGCTCCTGCAAAACCCAGTCCAGACTATGTTGCAGGAGCCGTGTGGGATGTCAGGGAGAATTCCTTCCCCAAAAGGGTCTGTCCAGCACTGGCCCAGCAGCCCAGGGCAGAGGTGAGTCCCCGTCCCTGGAGGGATTTAAAGCTGTGGATGGGGCACTTGGGCACATGGGATAATGGTGGCCTTGGAAATGCTGGGGGAACGGTTGGACTCCAAGATCTTAGAGGGCTTTTCCAACCTGAACAATTCCATGATTCAATTTGCTTCAGCCTGTTTGACTTCTCAAATGAGACTCTCCCACAGAGAGACATAAGGAAGTGATTGTACTGGAAAATAACAACAACAACAACAAAAAAAAAACTTTTAAAGAAAAAGCTAGAAACAGGTTTATTTGCACATATTTAAATGCAGCAACAGGTGCCTTTTTTTTGTGAACTACTGAAATACATATTGACCTCTTAACAGCATATTACCAAAAAAATGTAAGACTTTTATTTTGGTTAAGAAGTCCTTGGTAAATTCTATTTTTCTGTAGCAATCTCACAAGCTTGACCCTCTGCTTCTCAAGATGTGCTTTCGGCTATACCACAGTCACATTAAGATGACCTGCATGGTGGAAAAAAAGGGAATAAAAAGAAGGTGCCCAACACACCAGTCAGAGGATTTAGCCACAGAAAAAATCAAGTTGCTGGCACTCTTGGATATTGAGTTTAAACCCATTTTTTTAACAGTCTGGCTTGCAATTCAAGAAATTAAAAGTGCAGAAATAAATCACATTTATAAATGTGAGATGCTTAATGCAGCAAATAAATGTTTTCCTAAGTATAGTTATTTTTGTTCCCTGTAAAATATTGGATTTTGAAGGACTATTCAGTGCAGCCCTGTACATCTACCAGCACTGTAAATCACACTATGCTTTCCCTGTACAACCAATTCCATTCTCTTTTGGTGGAATTCTCTTCAGAGGGAATCTCGTACTTGTTTGGCCTGAACTGAACTTTGATAAGGATGAACTCAGCCTAAGCTAAACTTTCTATCCCACCTCCTCTTGTTTCCTTTTCATAGAAGCCCCTCCAGATGAGGCTGTTCCATGTTGGATGTGCAGCGCCTCCCACAACAGGAACATCACCTGGAAAGGGATTTACTGGGTGGCAGACGGGTAAATCAAAAACACAGCAACCACAACAGGATTATGAACTACTCTCCACTGCTTCCAAGGTAAGAATTCCAGGGGAATTCTTGATCCTTAAATGCAGCATTGGATTTTGTGTTAGTGCTCTCTGAAAGCATTTGAAAAAGAAAAAAAGAGGTTTGTGAAACAACAGAAAACAGAGACCTTTCATGCATAATCATTTCCCTAACTGCGTTTAGAACCCCTCCAATGCATGGTAATAGAAGAAGAATTATAGAAATTAGTACATGTTACACCCTTAGACACTGGTCAGACTTTTCCCACGGCTCCCAAAATGTGCTCTCAACCCCTGCTTAAAAGATTAAAGAGTATCCCAGACTTTGCCATCATCTGGAAATGCATATTTAAGCAGGGATTAAAGTCACAGAGCTCACCTACTTCACATGGGTGCCTGTGGCGGAAAAGTCCTGTTTCACAGATTGATGGAATATTCTGACTTGGAAAGGGACGCACAACAAGGATTATCAAAGTCCAGCTCCAGCTAGGAATTCAGCTCCTGAGAAATTCCATACACCTCTCCCTCCAGCCACACTCTGAGGTACCACCCAGACATCGTGCTTGAGCCTTCCTCCAAACACTGATGGCAAAAGGACTGGGAGGAAAGGGCTGGAGAGTTGATCCCAGCACCTGCCACCTTCCCCCAGCCTGAGGATATCTGGGCAGTGATACCTTTGCGGCTGGAGAAGCCTGATCCCGATGTCACTCTCCTGGAGCACCGGGAAGCAGGACCAGCCCTCCCTCCAGACCCCTAAGAACGATCACCCCTCGCTCCAGATCCCCCGGGAAAGACCATTCCCTCTGTCCAGACGCCCCGATCATGATCATTCCCTCCGTCCAGATCCCGGAATAACGTGCCTCCCTTCCTTGTGGATCCCCCCCAGTAAAGACCCCCCCGTCCCTCCAGACCCCCAACACGAGCCCCCCTCCCTCGGTTCCGCTGGACCTCTCCCCCCAAGCTCCCCCACCGCGATCTCCGCATCCGCCCCTGCCCTTCCTCCGCCTACCCCATGCGCATCTTGGACCCGGACTGGCCGCCGCCGCCGGGCAACGGGGGCCGAGGCGGGAGGCGGCCCAGATGCAGCTGCTTTTCCAGGGCCGACATGACAGCTAGGGACGCGCCGGGAACACCGGGACCCCCCGATCCGCCCCCGCCGCCCCGCCCCGCCCCGCCGGAAGCGGCTCCCCCAACAGCGCCGCCGCGCGGCACCGAGCGCCCCGGCCCGCATGGCACCAAGGGAAACGTAGTCCGTGTCCCCGCGGTGCCCAACGCGCGCGGGGCACGACGGGAGCCGTAGTCCCCCGCCGCGGCGGCGGTTGCCGGGCGGGAGGCGCGGGCGGGATGCCGCGGAGGGGAGGTGCGCTGAGGGACCGAGCGGCGGAGCGGGGCCTTGGGGCGATACGGCGGGGATAGAGGCGTGCCGCGGCGGGACGGGAAGCGGCGCGGGCGCTCGGGGTGATGTACGGGCCGCTGACTCCGCCTGTCCCCGCAGGTCCTGGCGACCCCGCCGCCGCCACCAGCCTCCCGCCGCTGGTGCAGGGCCCGGCGCGCTGCTTCCTGCGCTGCACCGTGCCCCGCGTGCTGTGGGCCGCCCCGCAGCCGCCCGCCGTGGTGCGCCTGCGGTGGTGGGGGGAGACCTCCGGCGGCACCGTGTTCCAGCCCGCCTCCCGGGCCGGGCAGCCCGCGGGGAGAACCTGCGCCCGCTTCGCCGTGCGCTGCGGGCCCCGGCAGCTCGCCGCCTACCTGGCAGGTAGACACGCTTCGCCCCGGGGACCCGCAACAGCCGGACACTGTACCGGGGTCAGGTTAGGGCGGGAGGACACGGTCCCGGGGTGTGTGTGCCAGGGGAGGCTGGGCATCAGGAGGGATTTCTGCACGGGAAGGGTGGCCAGGCTTTGGAATGGGCCGCGCACGGGGGTTACCCTCTAGCAGCGGTAAGCTATTTCCCTTTGTCCTGTCACAAGCTTTCCTATTCTGGTAATCCTATACTTTTTTAATCATCATTTATTCCCAGTAATAATGTCTGTATTGACCCTTTTTTACCTGCCGCCTTGTTACCGTAATTTCCTTGTACAGCATAGCCTTAGTCTCTGGCATTTTTGTCATTTTAGCCAAAAAGTGAGAGTTGTGACCATGAGAGTGACCTGAAGATGTTCCCGATTTTTGCAGATATGGGTGTTCTTGTCCTGGAGGTTCTGACCAAACTTGACCACCTCCCCCTTGGCAGAGCACAGATCACTAAACTGTCCCAGCTCTCTCCCAGCCATCCCATCAAAGGGTCTTTTCCTGTGGTGTCACCAACATCGGACAAACTCGGAGAGCTGCAGGTAGTCTTGATGTCCTTGCTCATTATAATAAATTACGTGCTGTGTTGCTGGTGTAATCAGGTGCAAGATCAAGCTGTACGTGGCACACTGCAGGCCTGCTCTCTGTCCCAGGCATTTCTGAGCTAAGGTGACAAATGAAAAAAACAAATAAACAAAACTGGTGTTTAGAGGGATGTGGGGTAGTTGAGCTCAATGAGGAACATGTCATCTCTGCACTGAGAGTGTGTACTAACAGTGGGTTTAAAAGTGGATACTTGGTTCTTGCACTTCACTGGGCTGGAATAATAGAAGATTTTGACATCTGGCGTCAAGGAAGTTGTCTTGCAGCCCTGGCTCTGGAAAATTGGTTATGAAAGATAGTTGACTGGGATTTGAAAACATGGAAGGAGAAACAAGTAGTTGTAAATATGTATCATAGCTGGATAATGTTAATATTACTTTATGTAGAAAAGCAACAGTTTTCCATTGCACAGCAAGTGAAGTTGAATGGAATATTTGCTGCACTGAATTAAGAGAAGAACAAAGTAATATTTTCACATCTTGTCTTTCAGGTGTCACTGGTTCTAGAACCTCTGCCAGAACTGTATGGCACCAGCAGCTCTGTGCCAGCCACAGAAGGAGGTTTGGGTGCTGCTGCTGCTGAGGGAAGCAGCAAGGCCCAGCTCCCTGCTCCATCCCAGCAGCCCAGTCACACACGAGTGACTCTTGAGCAGGAGTCTGTTGACAACAGCAAAGCCACAACTCCTAGGTACCTTTTTTTTTTCCCTCATGACAAAATTGTGGTTTATTTTGCAGTTCACACAGAATGTTTAAGTAGGGGCAGTACACTTGTGAGTTATGGGATGTTTAATCTTTTCAAACATACGTTTTGTAGGAAATCCAGGCTCTCGAGGAGTTCCGAGGTGACAGGGACAATTTCTTGTCTGATAGAAATTTGCATCTTATGTTGACTTAGTTCAAGTCATGCCAATTCACACAAGAGGTGCCTCAAATCATGAATCACAGAATAACTTGGGTTGGAAGGGATCTTAAGGTTCATCTCATTTCAGCCCTGCTGCCAGAGCACCTTCCACTATCCCAGGTTGCTCCAAGCCCCATCCAACCTGGCCTTGGACATTTCCAGGGATAAGCCAGCCACGGCTTCTCTGGACTCTGCAAAGACTCTTCTCACCATGCTCCAGCAGAGAAATTTCTTCTGATATCTAATCTAAACCTAGCCTCTGGCAGTGGGAATCTGTTCCCCCTAGTCCTGTCACAAAAGATCTTTTGAAAAGCTTTTCTTAAAAAAATCTTTTCCTTGCAGCTTGTGTCAGTCTCTCTGATGGTCTCAGTAGCAGGTGAAGAATCATGAAAATAACATGCCATGTTTCCTTTTGGAGCACGTCCTGAGGGGAGAATTTGCAGAGTTCTGAATCCCTTTACCCACCCACTTGAGTTGTTACTGAAATAACCTTGCATTTTTCACTAGAGAAAAGGACCATTTGCTCCACCCAGAGAACTCTGAAAACATGAAGGACACCTTTTCTGCTCCTCGTCACCGTGTGATTTTACCGGATGAGCGCTGGAAAAGGAATCCTTCCCATCAGCTCCTGTCATTTCCCACCGGCACCGACCCCGAAGCACTCCCCAGCAGGAGCACACGGGTGCTCTCCATGCACAGCCCAGCCACAAAGGACCTGCTGTCAGGTTTGTGTGCACTGGCTTCATCTTTTACACTGCACCACAAACAGCTCTTGGGCATATTTCGTGTGCCTGTCTGGAGATGGGATTTCCAGAAGGGAAAGAGAGATCTCAGACCCTCTTGCTGCATTATACCAAAAAGGTCTTTACTTACAAACCACTGTTGCCTGGGCTGGGTTGAAGTAAGCATTGGAGTAGGGCACGTTTCCATATGTGCTGTCTTTTGAGTTTCATATTTACAGAAAAGAAAAAATTAGACTTCCTAAAGTGACCAACTACTCTTCCCTAAATTAGTGCTGCTTCTGTATCCTAATAATGCCCTTCCAATACCTGACCTGGTGTGTGCAGACAGGTTCCATGTACAGCTCAGTGGGAGAGTGGTGAGGATCACTCTCCCTCACTCCCAGCTGAGCAGTTTTCTGGTGTATAAAACATATTGAATCCCCAGTGTGTCAATATCTCTTTTTAACAGCAGAAACCAGAAGTTTCTTGACTGCAGCTGGCACATATATTGTGTCTGCGCATTGCTTTTAAATTGCATCTGAATGCTGGAATGTAATCCTTCTGCTTATTTCCCAGCTCTCTTGGATCAAGGCAGTAAACTCCGTGATGCCATGGTGGTTTCTGCAATGAAGTCCAGCCCAGACATGGAGATTGAACTGAATAAAATGTCTCATTTGGTAGCCAGAGATGATTTTAAAGCACCAACAAAGTGAGTTTGGACTGGGGGAAGTGAGATTCAAGCTCCAAACCATACCTTTCGAGGCTTTATCTGGAAAACTAGGTACTGAGATTCACAAGATGTGTTTTAGGATGAATTTTGTGAATTCATTTTAATCTTCATGTAGCAAGCCTTGACTTAAGTAATTGATTTTAATTTCATTTTTTAGTATATTTGTATTTAGTTCAAAGTTATTTGACAAGGAAATATTAAATGTTGGTAGGAAATAAGAGGAGTGCAAGAAAGTGCAAGTGAAATGGCATTGCATGACAAAGGACAGCTTTTCAGAGAGGTGTGAGTAATTGATGACCTAAATGCATGGTTTTTTCTTAGGAGAGAAGAAACTTAGATTTTTTTGGTTTACCTCTGGAAAAATATGAATACTGCCTGTTGTTCTGTGATAACCAGAAAGCAGTGTCATTGTCTTTGACAGTCAGTGATGCTATTGCAAACTCAGTTTCCTTTATTTCTGCACCAACTGTTTGCATTTGTGTAAAAGTAGATCATTTTGGACTTCCCAGAAAAGACTGATAGACCAATTAATGGATTAATCTTGAGTGTGCCCTAATGTCTCATTTTTCCTTTTACTGCTGTCTGTGCTTCCATGGCTGTTTCCCAGGAGCCCAAAGTGCTTGAAGTCCAGTTTTGTGCCTGCTCCTGAAGGTCCCCATCACTTTGGATCTGAAGTTTCAGGTCAGCAGTTTGACCTGAACTCTGAAGAAAGAGCGATCCAGTTACTGTTGGGCAGGTGAGTGTGATGCACCGGAGGCTTCTGCAAGATTGTTCTGACCTGACCATTTTGAAAAATGTCTCCTGATTCTTGAAGTTGTTCACATTTTTGGGAATGTAACCAGTGACTCGTGTGCAAGTGATGGAGGTGTTTTATGGCTCGGCTTTAATGCATGACAACCTGGATAGCTCCAAGTCACTTGGTGTGAAAGTGATGTCAGAAAGATTAACCACTATCTTTGATAAAACTATCTTATTTAATAGTTGTAACTGTTGCTGCCTAAAATATTACATTAAGTAAGTTCATGAAACAAGTACCGTGTTTCTTTGAAGAGGAAACACTCTGTAAGTTAAAATTAATGGGAAACAATAGCTATTTTTAATCTTCCTCCAGATATTGAACAGATCTTTTTCTCTCATTTTGCATAGCAGGAGCAGAAATGATGCTTCCCTTGTGTCCATATCTGCACCCTGAACACACAGCTTCTGGGTCAGTTATGGTTCAGAATTTCAGTTCATGTTCCTTGTGCCCTTACTTACTTTTTCACTGTGGTTCATCAGTGGATCTGCAGTGTTGCAGATCATAAAATGATTTTAAATTTGCGGCACAGAGGAAACCCTTAAAGCAAACTAACCCCAGCTTGTATCTAAAGATACTGTTGTTTGCACCTACTCAGATGTACCTTGGGGTATTTTTTTAATCAGAGTAAACTGTCCTTAAGTATTACTGGTATCTTAAAGCATTGCAGAAGTTAGAAAACAGTGAAGGGTAAAAATTGAAGGTAGATATTTGTAGGTATATTTTACAATGAAAGTCATCACGGTCTGGAGTTGGTTGGCCCAAGAGGTTGTGGAATCTGCAGCTTTCCAGATACCCAAAATCCAGCTGGAAAAGGTTTCTTTGCATCTTTTCCCTTTGAGCAGGGGCTGGTCTGAGTGACCTGCAGAGATGTGTTCTAAGCCAAGCTTCACACACACTGCTTTCCTGTTGGGGCAGGGTTGTTATCCCGAGGGAATCTTCCCAGCTGGGTCACAGATGTGCTGTGTGAACACAGCTCTGTCTGCAGCCAGGATAGCCCAAATCCAGGATAAAGCAGGCAGCATTGTCCACAGCCCTTAGAGACTGACTGCAGAACTTGGGGCACTAAGGTGGGTTTCTCTCTCTTGTGTCCACAGTGCTGATTTCTCTCCGGGGCATTTCTGGGATCGAACAGGCTCCCTGTGGGATTCTCTCTCCCTTGGCAGTGAGGGGTATGACAGTGAACTCGGTGATCCCCTTTACGACCAGAGTCTGCTGGAGAGGCTTTTTTACACAGCTCCTGTAAGTGGAGATGCAAAGGAAAATGTGCATTCCCTGATGTGCAGAAAAACTGAAGTTTGCATGCTCAAAAAAAATCAGATTTCAATACTTTAAAGCTGAGTAAGCATTAAGTATCATACAAAAGCTTGTGAGTGTGTGCATACATTGCTTAAAATTAAAATTATTTAAAGAACATTGTTAAAACTACAAAGTCAGGGTTTGAGTTTGGAAATTGCTGGGATTGAGGCTGTCCAGGAAGACTTTTTGTTTTTTAAATGCCTGAAATTTTGACACCATTTAAATTGTTTCAAATGATGCAACTGCACAAGTTGGTTTTCATTTATGTATTGTGACCATTATGAAACTCTCTGAACAATGATAATTGACTTATTTATGTGCATTATTTCTGCTTTAGAAATCTGATTCCAGTTTGAGTGATTTCCTCAGCGATGATGATGTTAAATCCTCAAAAAAAGCATCCAAGACAGAAACTCTCAAAAAAGCGGGCCCAGTGAATCCACAGAAGGATTTTCATGCCTTTGATCAGAATGTGACAGAAACTAAACCCAGGTATTTACATCAGTGACTTCTGTTCTGACCTCATCTAAATTGTATTCCCTTTTTTTCATGATGGAACCAATAAAAGCATCCCGAAAGATCCAGTTATCAAGCTTATCTTGTACAATACAGTTAGTGTAAAGGTTTAGTGTAAAGGGTTTTTTCCTAATTCAGCTGCAAACAATTATTTCTGTGTTTGTTTGTTTTTTTTTTTTTTGACTAACACTGCTGTTTGTACATCAGGTAAAATTCATATCCCCAGAGGAACCAACACAAAGTCATTTGCAATTCAAGTCTTGCAAATTACACAAATCTGATTTAAAATTATGGCAAAAATCTTGTTGCTGTTCCTCTGCAGCAGAGACTTGTCCTTGGGTATAACTGCATCACCTCCCTGCTTTTGTACATGGTATTAAATGAAGCTTTTCTTTTTGAAGAGTTAGGATAAGATTTTTTTCAGATCAACAATGTGGAACACACACTTTCTGGGCTGGGTTTTTTTTTCAGTTATGGACTCCACATACTGTAAGATTTTTGTTACAGAGAATTACAGAGACCGCCAAATTTGTTGTTAAAATATGTTAAAAATGTATCTTTTAGTGAATCTTGGGCAGTTTTTAAGTAACATCCCACCAACCTACAATTTTCCCTTCATGTGGTCATGTCAAGAATGTTTCTGCAGTCCTGAACCTCGGTTTTGTCTCTCCAGCTGCTCTCCCACTGCTCCCCCAGAAGACCACAGAGAAATGGCTCTTCTCACATCCTTGGGTGCTGACAGGTTGGCATTGCTGCAGCAAATGCACCTGGCCAGAGTGGTCATTGAAAGCTTGAAAATCCCTCCTGAGAGCATCCAGATCTCCCCAAGGAAGAAAGGTTTACTGGGGAAACCTCCACGGCCTATGTCTGTTCACAAGTGGTAAGGGGGACTTTCTTCCCACTTTGTTCACTGTGCCTTCAGGGGAGATTTCCCTGAGGTCTCTTGTGTTCTCCAGCTTCCCCAAGCTCTCCAGGCTTCTGAGGCCTTGCTATTTCTCCTCTCAGGAGACTGTATCCCAGAGATGTGACTAACTTATCCTGGCGTGGGCTCACTGCAGGCTGTGCCTTTCCCAGGGTTTTGGGGAGGTACAGCTGTAATTTGTGCCTGGCAGTGCACTGAAAACAAAAGGGAGGAGAATCTGGCATATACATAATCAGTGGAAGGAATTCACAGAATAGATGCTTCAATTGTCTTAAAAAAAAAAGTGCTACAGTAAACTGTGAATTTGGAACTTGCCTGCTGTGTTCAGTTTCATGACTCAGGTCAGATTCTTGATGGTCTGTGGTCACCCTTCCACTTCTTTGTTCACAGTACTTTCTTTGTGGAGTACCACTTTCCTGTGAGAGCCTCCAAGGATGAGAAAGGACAGGTCTCCATAACAACAGAAGCAATTCGAGTAGCCTCCAGTAAAATCACAGATGGTGGTAAGAGCATCATTTTTACCCCTTAGTTTTAGTTTTGTTCCATCTCTTAGAAGTTGTTTAGTAGAGTTTTCCACATACTTCCTTTGCTGCCTGAAAATTACAGTATGATTAGTGACACTGCTCACAGAGTTGCTGTGCTGCAGGTGAGGGAATGATCCTCTCAGGGAGAAAGAAGCCAAGGGATTCTTTAATGAATTTTTTATTCTGACAAGTATTCATGCTGGGATTTCCCAATTTCTTTTCCTAGGGAAAGATCAAGTTAGTAAGCCCATTCCTTCATTTGAACATAAAGCAAATATTCTTTCTGCAGTAGTAGGAGGATGATCAAGTGTTTTTAGAAATATCAGAGATACTTATAGCTCAAATAAATAGTTTCCCTGATGTTGAAGTATGTCATGTAGTATCTCCAGCAGCTCACATAATCTGCTGGATCCAAGGAATCTTGAGTCCTGGGCTGAAATCAGCAGACATTAATCTTTATACTGAGAGTCACCAGTGTTTGTATCCCTGAGAACAATTTCTGTTTCTGTTCCCACTGAGCAGAGGTTGCTGGATGAGCAAGATGCTCTCTGCCCAGTCTTCCCAGAAATTGGAATGCCAGGGTGACTTTGAAATGCTTCTCTCATGTCATTCATTGGCTTTGCATTTTTCTGAGAGGCACTTGAGAGATTTTGAGTTCTCTTGTATATTCTCCATTTGTGGCCAGAGAAGACATCTGTTTGTTCTAAACTTTTGTACTAGCAACCTTTGTAATCCAAAACTCATCCATCCTCCTGCCCTTTGCCTTGTGTAGAGTCCAGCTCTTTGGGACCTAGAAAAATAGATTGGACTGAAAATAATTTGAAGAATACTTCAGGTCAATCCATAATAGCATTACCCTTCCTGAGAGTTGTTTATGTCATTTATTAAAGATGCCTAATGGGAAAGATTCCATAGCCATCCCAGACAGGGTGGAGGAGTGCTGGGCTTTCCTTATGTGTAACCTGCATTTTTGTCATCACAAGAATACTTCCTTATCCCTTGTGAACACTCCTATTGTACTTCTTGTACTCTTCCAGACTGAATGCCAGCTGATTCTATCTCTGCTTGCACATACTCCTGTTCTCTTGAAGCTGTAATTTTTCTTGTAATTCAGATTTAACTCTCTCAAGAACCATCTTGAACTCTGTTAGTTAAACTGAGGTGGGGTTCTCCCACTGCAGAAGGGCAGATCTTACTGCAGGCTAGAATGGCAGAGACTTGGTGTCACCTGAAGTCTTTAAATACTGTTACAGTGCTGCTTTATATTAATGCATTTAATAGTTTATTATTTATGAATTCATCGTCTTAATTTTGTCCTGCTGGCCTCCTTATTTGTTGGCCTTCAAAACTGAAAACCCGTTTGCTTTGGCCTTGGTGTTAATAAATAAAGCAGAATTAAATGATGGTGTGAGTAATGGAGCACTGTCCAGGGGAAAGTTTACTGATATCAGGTGATGTTGGATATCTGTTGCTCCTCTCTTCCTTGCAGTGGTGAAGTTCCAGCAGCAGTCTGTGTTCCCGGTGGGGTTTGGAGGAGCGATGATCGAGCACTGGTGGGGCTCTGACCTGGCTTTTAAAATCTACATGAGGAAAAGCACACAGAAAAAGGTACTTCCTACAAGTTGTTCCTGCTTTGTGTATTGAAAAGCAAAGAAATTCCTTGCATTTCCGTTTCCCAGCAGACACTCAGTGCAGACAATCAGGTATTAGGAGGAGAAATGACATTACATGTAGACAGTTGAACTGATTGCTGCTCAGTCTTCACAGAATCATAGAATATTCTGAGGGGCCACAGGATCATCCAGTCCAACCCCTGGCCCTGCATAGACCCCCCAGCAATCCCACCCTGTGCATCCCTGAGAGCAGTGTCCAAACACTCCTGGAGCTTTGGCAGCCTCGAGGCCCTGCCCATTCCCTGTTCCAGGCTTGTCACTCCTGTCACTCAATTAAAGGATTTTCTGAGTTTGTGACTGGCAAGCAAAAAAAAAATTGTCCTTCCCTCATCTTTCAGACTGATCACTTACTGTTTAAGCACATTGGACCAATTACAAACATTATCTTTCAATGAAAACAGCTCCTTTAGCAGTGTAGAAAGAGTTCATGTGGATGCAGTTCATATCTTTACCCTGCCCAGTGTAAGGGGAGTAATGTGAGCTGTGAAAAACAACTGTAACTAGTGCATTTTGGGGTAAAAAAAAGTATATTTCTAACTGATAAGATTATTTGCATAACCAGCTGCCTGTGATGAAGATGGTGGGAGGGATTAACTCAGTTTTTGTTATTTTAATCAACACTGAGGATATCTGCTTTTCTTTTAATGGAGGAGTAAATTGCATCTTCCAGTATGGAAGTTTTGCTCATTTACTAGTATTTAGGTTATTCAATTTTTGCATTAATCTGGAATTGTTTACAGTAGGTTCTGGGAAAATTTGTCTTTCTGTTGTTCTATTGAGACTTGAAATTGGAAGTAAAGGAGATTTCCCAAATCCCTGTTGGTGAAACTGGGGTGGGAGTGGGAGGCTGCTTATGGCTTCCCAGAAAGCTTTTATTTCACAAAAGTTCTTTAAATCTGATAGAAATCTTGCAAAATTAATTCTTTGCCTACCCTCAGCCTGTGGCCATTGGCTCTGCAGCACTTCAGCTCCGCAGGGTGATTGAGGCTGAACTCCTCAGTGTCAGCTGGGAAATACCTGTGGAAAAAGAGGGAGATCACACACAAGTTGGGCCACTAAAGGTATGGGTTGTACCATCTCAAGCTTGAATTGTTACTAATTTTGGCTGCACACTCTTCTTTTTAACTCCTCTTTTCTCTCTTTGGTTCAATTTACCAGGTCTCAGATACAAAGGTTTGCAAGACCAGTATAAAATAATATGATGCCCTTTTTTATTCCTTAGGGTTTTGGAGACATATTTTAAAACTCCTGCATGTCTAGGAGTGTTGTCCATAAGCTGGGACTTGAATGCAGGGAAATTTTGAGTGGCACATATTCAGGGCTTGGAGCTTTGGCGTCTTCTTCAGGTGTGGCATGAGCTGAGGGCTCTCCTGCCATGGAGGCCTGGTGTTCCTTGTCCTTGTCACTTCAGGAATTATCTTCTCCAGCCAAATTTCTTCCAGTTTGCTCAGCTTCTGACTGAGAAGTATTAACATTTGGAGAGATCTGACAGCTCTGAGGGTAAACAGCTCTCTGTATGAGCAGGTGAAGGGTTAAGAATGGGGTGAGCTTAAAGGTCCCTTCCAACCCAGACCCTTCAGTGATTCATCTGTAATTGTGTGTGTTTGCACACAATTGTTTGCACAACTGGGCTTTATTTCATAAAGCCACACGTAGTTTATTTTACGGCCACAGCTGTAGCTTGCAACCAGCCTTAGGGTGAGTTCCAGCAACAGGTGTGGTGTGTTTTCCTGAGTTTCTGTTGCATCCCTTGTTTCTGCACGGGGCACATCTGGCCAGCTGTGCCTTGCCTTGCAGGTGTCCCTGCAGCTTGCAGCCAGCGGCAGAGGCGTGGGAGGAGCCCAGCCGAGCGTGCGGGGGCCCAGCAGGACGGCGGTGAGGGCGGAGAGGCTCCTCTGCTCCCTGCGGAGCCCTGCGGAGCCCCTGGGGCCGGGAGGGGACAGCGGGGACGTCCCACCGGCCCCCGCAGCCCGGGAGGTGCTGCCGCGCACAGCCCCGGCCGAGGAGGATGGGCCATTGCTGCACGTGCTGCTGATGGTGCCCGAGGGAAGGGATTTCACTGCTGAAGGCTCTGGGCTCCCCGGTTCTTGCAATGTGTATTTGAACTGCAAACTGCTCAGCACTGAGGAGGCAACGAGATCCGCTGTCGCCTGGGGCACGACGCAGCCTGCCTTTCACTTTTCTCAGGCGAGTCACACGTTCTCTGTTATGGAAGTGTGGTATTCCCCACTGACAAACACATTTCATAGTTAAGTTATTTTTATATAAGTAGAAACATCTCTGCTTGGCTCCCATTTGATTTTGAACTTCTATCTCTAAAAAGTAGAATTCTGGAGACTGGAATGAAGTAGACTTGCCAGAATGCTCTGCACTTAGCCAATACTTTCCAGTGTATTCTGTGTATTAATTCTGCTCTGAACTTTTCAGGTGATGCCTTTTTCATTGACTTCCAAACACTTGGAGCGGCTGAAGAACAATGTAATGATTATTGAAGCATGGAACAAGCTGGGAAGCCCTGGCTGTGACAAATTGCTGGGATTAGTAAAGCTCCCTCTGCACCAGTTTTACATCTCATTCAAGTAAACTTGGCTTTTTTCCCCATTTTTTATTGGGTTGGGAAATATCCTAACTGAAGGTTAGAAAAGGAGGTTGGTGATGGTGTGTGGGGGCTGTGTGGGAGGGTTCTTAGTTACACTTCATAGCAAAAGGCATTTTTGCCCTGCCAAGCTTCCTAGAGCCCCTTTCAGTGAGCATGGTGTAAGTTACACTGTCCTTGTGCAGAAGTACAGGAATGAAGTCACTGTGCTGCATCACAGTTGGTGCCTGCTTAACTTGTGATCCTATGATGGAGTAAAAGTGGAAGGAATCAAAGTGACTGCACAGGAGAATGAGGTGTGGCTTTCCATCAGTGGCTTTCCAAGATTGTGACTGATTGGGTTTGCCCCTGATTATGCTCTGCAGAGATCCCATAGGGATGCTCTTGGTTTGCACAGCCTGGGTGTCAAAAAGCCTCCAAAACCTTCATATTTTAATGGTGTTCTTACCTGTTGGGATTCTCCAGAGTTCTTTGTTCTTTTTGTGTTTAATCTATTGGCTTCTTGTTCAGAGTAATATTCCTGCTTAAAACAGTTTAAATGGCTGGAAATACTGGACAGAAGAAATTCTTCCTAATGCAAAGGATTTATTCCTTTTATTTTGGTCAGACCTAGTGACCTGTGGACATGAGGTGGTGCTGGAGCTGACTGGCCACTACTTTGTTAGTTATTACTGTGTCATTTGTATCGTTGGTTCAGTAAGCCACTGTGTTTGTGTATTTGTAGTTTATTTGTGTCTGTCTTAGAATCCCAGAATGGTTTGGCTTGGGAGGGACCTTAAAGCCCATCCAGTGCCACTGCCTGCCATGGCAGGAGCACCTTCCACTCAACCAGGTTGCTCCAAGCCCCATCCAGCCTGGCCTTGAATAACTTCAGTGTATGTTTGGAGATTTTTACATCTTTCTGGGAGGCTGTCACTGCTCCTTTTTTTCTTCCATCCCCAAAGGCACATAACTGCCTCATGAAAATATAATGTGGCTTCAGGGTGTTAATGGGAGTCTTGTTCCCATTCATCCCTTCGTTCACAGATCTCTAGGCTGGCTCATAGCTGAGGTACTGTTAGGTTTGGGGAAATTGTTCTTTGTCATGACTGAAAATAACTTCTTGCACCCAGCAGCTCATGGATCTCTGCTGAGTGAAGACTGGATGTGAGACAAATTTCAGAGGAATGGCGATAGATTGGTTTTTATCAGCGTTGAAAATCTCGTCTAAAATGAGTTCTGTGTGAGCCTGCTCCTACTCAGGTGGCTCGTGCTCATGCTGGGGCTTTGTTGTGTTTTGTGTTTATGCTGCAGAGATCCCAGGATTTCCCACCTGCTCCTGCAGGCCCAGTACCCCGTGGTGGCTGTGGATGGCCACGTGCCCGTGGTGGACGTGTTCACCGGCAGCACCAGCGGCAGCCTGAGGGTCATCCTGGCCATGGGATCTGCTGATCAAATCCTGGCACTGCAGAGACTCAAGGCTGGAGAAGGGATGGCACCTCCAGTCACACAACGTCCTCCCCACTCTCTGGACCATCTGCCTTCAAAACCCACAATGGTATTTATTGCTCAGTAAATTCCCCTTCTTGCTGTTAAGGACAGGGTGAAAAGGGTTTTATGCATGGCTTCATTAACAGATGAATGATCCTCAGTTTCTTCTTGAAGCTGCAGCCAACTTCATTATATTCTACAAATTGTACACAGAAGTATATTGTTTATACTCTTTTTCTACCAGTTTGCTCTCACCCATCTGGACATTATTGTCCTTTTTATTGCTTCTATCTTCACAAGTCCAGTAAAAACCAAAACCCAACAAAATTATGGAAAATCTTCATTCTCACAGCCTTATTGTGGAGGTTTTGCCACTACTGTGGAGTTGGATAGGTAGCAACTTCTATTATTTTTATGTGCTTTGCAGGAAAAAACATTCTTTCAGACTTTCAGTGTTTCTGTGAACTTTAAGAGGAAAATGGCAGGTAATTTTTCTGCCTCTATCTCAGGCTTTTTAGATCCTTATCACATGTTTGGGTTGGAAAAGACCTGTATGCTCATTGAATCCAGCCACTGACCCAGTCCTGCCAAGGGACATTAGAGCATGTCCTCAAATATTACATGCACATGGCTTTTAAATACCTCCAGGGATGACTCAGCCACTTCCCCAGACAGCTTATTGAATGTTCCCAGTTTCCTAAAGTCACCCTTCCCTTTTTTTTGTTAGCAGTTGGACCCAAAAGGGGAAGACCTGATGGAGCATGTGTTTGAGATCCACGTGGAGAGTGTGAAGGGACTCACACCCTTACAGTCCACGGTGTGGGGAGAGGCTGACTGCTACATCCAGTACTATTTCCCAGTTCAGGAGGCTGGCTGTGGTGCACTGCAGGGACCTGCATTGCATGAGGACGGTGAGTTTGTTTTATAATTTTCCCTTATTTAGAGCATTGGGATTTCTGTACTACATTTTTAGCAGTAGTTCCCAGCCTGTGGCTCACAGGGTCATGGGGCTGCATGGATTGCTTGTAGAAGCTTTGTGAAGTGAAGCTCAGAAGAGCAAGCCTTGTCCAGGAGCCTTTCACTCCCTGTCCATGGGTCCTAGCTCCTGAAGGATTGCAAGCAAAAAAAAGTTGAAGGCTACAATTTTAAGTATTTTTAACCAACTCTGCTTGACTTCTAGGCATCACATTAAAGCCATTTAGAACAGCTACCACTCTGTGTGTCCCTGATCCCGTCTTCAACGACGAACATCACCATTCCCTGTTGGTTCCTGCTGATGTCCCAGTCCAGAGGCTCCTGGTCAGTGCATTTATGGCACCAGGAGCAGCAGGAGGAATCCAGTTTGAAGTCTGGTGCAGGTACAGAACAACGTCTCGTTCTTTGCAGATAGCACAGCAGTATGGGTGGAGATGGATCTGATCTTGAAAAATCTCCAGCTCTGGGATGGATATTCTGTATTATTATTTAATTATAGCTAAAAACATGGTAAGCTCATCAATGTTTGGTGATGAGTATCTGCACTTAAAACCTGTGAGCTTCTTCCCCACCAAGAGCCCCAATTGCTCCTTTTTGTAGCTTAAAAAGTGTGTGTTGTTAGTTTGCTTTCTTCCATCTTTTAATCAGCATAACAATTTAAAAGTACTGTTTAAATGCTTGACACATCTAAATTTTACTTAATAGCACCCTCAAAGTATAATTTCATTGGGCTGGATTTGCTTTTTTCCCCTCATACAAGTCTCTGAGTACAACAGAAATAATGTAAAGTGTTTTGTAAACACTTCTACAAAAAAAAAAAGCTTCTTTGGCTACTGAAGCTAATTATTAGTAATGAGAGCAGAAGCCATGAAGACAAATAGCTTTAGAAAAATATAATAACCTGTTCGCTCTGTAGTAAGCAAGTCAGGCTTTTTAAAATTTGTAAAGTCACATGAGAATTACTACAGGCTGTTCGTAAGATACAGTGCCAGAATTTGTTTTAGGATGAAGCTGAAGCCAAGTAATGCACTGAGAGGAGCTTTAGAGTAATTTTTTACACTCACAACTAGTACCACAAGTCTGGTCTGCCAGAGAAGTATTTTCATTTATTAATGGAGGTGAGAGCAAAGAATATTTGGTGCCAGATCCTTCTCTTGTTTTTCTTTGGGATGCCAATTTTTAGTGGAGTTCCTGCTAGTTGACTTGCTAGGACTAGTGCAAATACATGTTTTTGTAGGATTATCTGCTTAACCACTTAATGGTTCTTTTCTTCAGTGGAAATACATTTACTTGAGTTTCTCCCTTAGCTGGGGAAGCTAGTTAGGCTTTGAAGACGCTCAAAATAAAGTTGATTTCTGTGCAGTTGTGAGAGAAATGTTGATGCTGGTTTTTTGTGTCTTACCAGGTATTATTACCCAAATGTCAGAGATCAGCTGGTTGCCAAAGGAGCCTTGCCTTTGTCACGGCTCTGTGCCATGGTGACTCTGCAGCATCGTGAAGAAATAGGGATACAAAGTTTTAATCTTCCCCTGGTGCCCCGGACTGACTCCTCAGAGGAATTTCATCTGCGGTCCTCAGGTGAGGAAGGCTTGTGGGCTTTCCCTTCGTGTGCTAACACCAGGCTCAGGTGAGGAAACCTCTGAGCAGCGCAGCAGTGTATGGTGGTGTGTTAGCAAGGGACAAAGGAAACGGTCACAAGTTGTGCCAGGGAGGTTTAGGTTGGATGTTAGGGAAGATTTCCTCCCCTAAAGGGGTTGTCCAGTCCTGGGACAGGCTGCCCTGGCCATGGTGGAATCCCCATCCCTGGCAGGGTTTAACAGCTGTGTGGATGTGGCACTTGGGGATGTGGGAGAGTGGTGGACTCCATGGTCTTATGGGTCTTTTCCAGCCAAACCGATTCTGATTCTGTGCAAAATTCTGTCAGACTCTGTAAGAATCAAGTCAGTTTGCCTCCAGGGCAAGTAAAAATATGGATTTGCATTGGCAGCTGAAACCAAAGTAGGAGTGGTTTTCCTCCCAGCTTTCACTAACATCATAATGAATAAAAAAATCAGTGAGTAAACATGGGAAACCCTCAAACTCACAAAAAGTTTTCAAAAGCCCTCTCTGTGTATTTGACAGCTTTACTGCCAATAAGCCCCAGCCTGTAGGTAACCTTCCCATGTAAGGTGGGGAAGGAGGATCTGAAGAAGGGCTGTTTCTAGTACACGGTGTAAGCAGAGATGTCTCTTGTGGCTCTTTCAAATAACGCAGACATCAGCTCTGGGAAGGCCACAAGGAACTCCGAGGTGGTAAGACAAGCTGGGACTGGACAGGGAGGTCACTGTGCTTCAGCTGTTTCGTAGTGGGTGAACCACATGCTACAGCAGAATGCAAGAGCGTTCCAGAACCTGCTGGAAGATTTTCTTGGTGCAGGGTGCGCTGGGTGCCGGGCGGTGTTCGATCTCGGGCAGCGCTGCCTCCATCGGCCCCGGCGCTTGCTGTGCTGCGCCTTCGCCACAGGAGGGCGACACCGCGGCGAGCAGGTGGCGCTGGCGGGGTGCGCTTTTCCCTCTGTTGCTCGAGGGTCTGGCTGTAACTCCCGGCTGAAGCGCAGCCTCTTGCCCAGCCAAGCTCAGTGGATTCGTGGAATTATCATTTTAGAAAAATACTCATTAACAGAGTAAGTTTTGTGTTAGTAGGTTTGGCTAAATATTGATTATGTTGGATGTACGTGCATTAAGAGCTGACCACTTCTTTCCTTGCTTTCTTTCATTGAATCCAGGTTTGCTCGATGTGAGTGTGAGGTACCAACGATCCATGAAAACTGCAGCAGGAGTAACTGCTCAAGCTGTTTCACTTTCTGTACAAATACACAGGGCAGCTGGTTTGCAAGCAGCAGCCAGGTAAAACCTAATTCAAAAACCTAATTCACTTACAGCAGCTTCATCTGGAGGCAGCAGGCTGAGGCGTGAGATTAGAACAAATTCTTACTGGCCAGTTTTCCATCTGCAGAAACCAAGATTCAAAGTAGGTTCTGCTCCAAAGTGAAAATAACTTTATAAAGACCAGCAGCAGTTATTCTGCCTCCTGAAGCTGCAGTACAGGGTGGTAGCGTTTGTTCTGCAGAAGGATGCAGATTGGAAGGGCATGTTTTCCTAAATTTCCACGTTTTTCTGCACCAAGGACTGATATAAAGATTGGCTGATACAACATGGTGCCTATTTGGGCATTGGATCCCAGTGTTGCTGATGCTATTTAAAAGCTAGCTGAGGTTGTTTTCTTGCATTTCACTGTGAAAACCTCTATAAACTAACTAGGAAATGAAACATATTCCTGTCCACCTTAAGACTTCTGCTCCAAGTGTGTGGTATCAGCTGGATGTAGTTCCAGAATATGTGATTTTCAAGAGTTAGGAAAGGGCTTGAATAGAGAGGGAGTTAGTTCCACAAGAGAAGGATGGCTCCTGTCATTCCAGAGCCATGGTCTGAATCTTTCTCAGTGCTGCTATGAGCCCCTGCTCCGTCTTAATTCGCGCAGACCCTGAAAGGTGAGGATCACTGTCACATGGTGCTTGGAGAAGTCAGGGGGATGGAATGACCTCAGACCCCTCATCCTTCACGTGTATGACCTGAGTAATACCTGGGTCTGGTTTACTTGTAAATGATTCCATTTGCTAATTTCACCTCCTTTTGCTGGTCGGTATTGGTCTGTAAAAATGTTTTGGCTTGGCCTTTGGCTTCTTTCTGGAGCAGGTTCTCTGGGAAGTTATTCTACAGTACAGTGTATTGTTAAAGGTGCTGAGCACTTTCTCAGCCACAGGTAAGAGCACAGCCACCAGCGATGGACCTCGTGAGTTCCTCTCACCATTTCTTATCTGTTCCTAGTATGTTCAGATGGAAAGAAAAGATGAAAATGCCGTGCAGCCAGAACCCAGACACATTTTGGCTTAGAGCGTTCACTGTTAGTCCCATCTTTTCGCCTTTGTTTTAACATGTTGGTTCCTACATTCCTCACACAGTATGTGCATTCTCTTCCTCCTTCTTGTTTTTCCCCTGTGAAATGAAGAGCTGTGGCCCAGAGGAGCCCCTCTGTCCAGTACTCCGCAGGGGTGGGGGTGAACGCCTACGTGTGCGTGCTGCCGTCCTTCCTGCCGCGGGCGCAGACGCGCCGCACGCGCGCCGTGCCCTGCTCCTTCTGCCCGGAGTTTGAGCATCGCTCCCAGTTTCCTTGTCACCTCATCGTTCAGAAGAGCACTGGAGAGGCCTCTTCTCTGGGGGAGCTCCTGCAGTCTGCCAGTATTTTGTTCTCCATCTACCATCAGAGCACCAAGTCGGGTAAGGAGAACAGGTGTGATTGCAAGGATTGAATACTGACGCAGAAATCCCCATTATTTTAGTATAGAAAAAACCCCAGCTTGTAGAATAATGGAATTGTTTGGGTTGGGACTTGCAAAAACCTCCCTGCAATGGGTAGGGCCATCTTGCAGCAGGTCAGGTTGCTCAGAGCCCTGTACAGGGAACTGCAGTTGCTAATGGATGTAATTATCTAAATTGCCTTTGGCAGAGACTGTTCCCCTTGTGCAAAGAGTTCTTGGGAGTCCCAGTGACCAAGATCACCTCTTACCAGCTGTGCTCCAGTCAATCACTGTGAAACCTTATGTACCAGTTTGGTGTATTTACAAAATCATTTCTTTTCCAGCCACTGACAAATTGGCTGATAGAGCATCTAGAGATTATCTCCTTGGAACAGTCACGATTCCAACCAGGGACCTGCTGACAAGAAGATCAGGTAACACAGCTGTGCTATCTATGCTGCTGACATTCTGTGTAAATGCTAATGTAACTCCTTCAAACCATTTTCATTCCTGGTTTGGTTTTGGGGAGGGGTTCTGGGTTTTTTTAGGCCAAAGTTCTTTCAGATGTTTCCTACGTGTTCAGTAAAAATCCTATATTAGGAAAAAGGTTGTTGCTTGAAAATCTGCTTTCAGGATGTAGGATGTTTAGTGACTGAATAACTATTCTGGGGCTACTATGAAGAAATTTAGCTCCATGCCAGCTTAAAGCAGCACCTAAAATCCTTAGGACTTTATTCAGTGCTGTTTGTTTTCTAGATGGAAAGTCCAAAAAGGATGTCAAGTCTTTGAGTTGTAGTGTTTAGTACAGGAGCAGTGACTGCTTTTCAGATGTCAAAGCTGGAAACAAAAGTCTTAGATAATTAGAAAGTAATAGAATTTACTTTTTTTTTTTTTTTTTTTTACCTATGTGTGAAATATCTCAGTGCCCCTTTTGGATCCCTTCCACTTCAGAATATTCTGTGAAATTTCTGTGAAAAAATTATTCACATGTCTGTCCACTAATGATCTCCTCTATCTAGCATTAATCTGGGATTATTATACCTTGTAATAATGGTGGTTTTATTGTTGCCTTGGTTATTTCTGCTTTGATTTCAGTAAGATTCTCATTTCCTCCAGCCCAAAATTTTGGGGTGGTTTTTAATGGGAAGAGGGTAGAAAATAAATGAGAATACTTAATTTTATAATTGGATATCCCGGGGCTGTAGTTTCATTGTAAAATGGGTGTTGTTCATGCAGTGAAAATCCTTTGGGATCAGGACTGCTGCTGCAGTTTTCAGAAGGCCAGTAACTTGTTGCTTTTTCAGATTAGAAATTATTTAACAAAATTACAAACGAGAAATAAACCCTTGGCTGATGACCAGAGAGGTGACCGTTCCTCACGGACGTTTTTCTAAGGCCTGGATTTGTCTAACGTGGTCTCTCCTCCCCAAGGCATTTCGGGCTGGTACCCAGTGACCCTCTCCGAAGATCCCACGCCTGCCCCCTGCTCAGGCGCCCTGCCGGCCGTTGTGGGAGGCCTGGAGCTCTCGGTTGCCTTTGCCCAGCAGGGGGACAGGCAGCGAGTTCTGGAGGCTGCCAGGCTCTTGGGCTGGAGCGGCGAGGAGATGCAGGAGGACAGCGAGGACGAGGGCGGGGACTGGGAGCAGAGTGCCAGCCCGGTGGCTGTCACCATCTCCACCCCGCGGCTATGGCTGCCCCTGCACTGCCTGCTGCTCGCAGGCCAGGCACAGCTGCACCACAGCACCTACTGCTACCTCAGGTACAAGCTCTACAACCAGGAGGCCACCTGCACCTGGCTGAAGCGGCCAAAGCTGAGTGACGACGCAGGGAATGTTACGGTGAGCTTCAGGAAACCCAACAAGGTGACTCTCAGAAGGAGCCAGGGACTGCTGTGGTTCTTCAGGGAGGAGAAATTAGAGATCCAGGTGTGGTGGGCATATGGCAAGGAAGAGGAGGTGGAAAGACCACTCGATACAGATCGTCTTATTGGAACTGCCTACGTCAACCTGGCAGCGTTAGCAGAGAGATCAAGGAGAACACTGAGTGTTAGTGGTGAGTTCCTGAAGCACAGGGTCACATTTCATCCCCCCTTACTGGTAATTCAATGTGGTTCCTTCTCCAGGCACTTTAAACAAAATGTTCACAGCTTGGTTTTGTCCTGCACAGAATCCCAGGGTGGTTGGGGTTGGAATGGATCTCTGGAGATCACCCAGTCCCACCCCCTGCCCAGGCAGGGTCACCTGCAGCAGTGACACAGGAACATGTCCACGTGGGTTTGGGATGTCCCCAGAGAGGGAGACTCCAGGCCCTCCCTGGGCAGCTGTTCCAAGGCTCTGGCCTGTGCCTGGGAAGAAGTTCTTCCTCACACTGAGGTGGAACTTGTGTTTTAGTTTATGGCTTCTGTCATCTACATGGTACTAATCAGCCACCAGATTTGTGGACTGATTGGCTCTTCTTTTAGATACACTCAGGAATGGGAGGAAGAACAAGAGTTAAACCAAATTTTTATGCAGGGTATCTGTTGTATTCTCCATACGTGTTTATAAAATTATGAAGAGTCACTGAGAGCCCCAGGGCTCTCTGGAATTTGATGTGCTTTAATCTGAGTTACTGGGGGGAAATGAAGGTGTACCCAATTTGGGGGATTGGTCCTGCTTTTTAATGTTTCCAAGCTTGTACTTCTGGGTGATAACTCACACAGAAATTACACTGAAAATCAAAATCCATTCTGCTGGGCTCATGTGAGATCTCTCCAGTAATGAACTGGACCAGCTGTTTCCCAAGCTGCTGCTTTTCCTTTGGCTCAGTTAGCTGGTTGTTTTTGAACTCTCCTGCAGGCGTTTATCCTTTGTTCAGATGCAATGCTGCAGACCTGGCAGGAGCCGCTGTGCGTGTTCACGTCAGCCTTGCTTCCACTCCTGCTGCTCTGCCCAGACTTCCCTGTGCTGAGGAATGCAGCTGCAGTGAAGATGAAGGCACAGGGGAAAGCCCTGGTCTGAGCCAGCAGGTCTCTGACAAGCAGCAAGTGGATATTGTAAGTTCAGGGGTCACCAATGGTGAGCCACAGGAAGAGGACGTGATGTTTCTGGAAAACACAGTTGCTGTCAGTATCCTTGTGGAAAGAGCAATGCATCTAAGTTTAAAAGGTAACATCACACACACCCCCTTTCTTTTTTTTCTTCCTTGTCTGTCCTTTTTCTTTCTTTGTTCTCTGTTTCTTTGTTTTCCTCTGAGATCCGTTCCTACTCCAGCAAAGTGAATGGCAGGGACGGATTTTGAACTTGGCTTCATGGTGTTGCAACCCCAATCACTGTGTAAGTACAGGGAAAGCAGGAGGCTGAACTCTTCAGCCTATCTGCATGAATAAAATCCAAAGCATAAATAATGTTACCTGTTAGAGATGACAGCTGAATTATGAAAATTAAGCATTATCTGAATAGCTAAGCTCCAAGTTAAGCATTGACTGGATAACTAAACCCCAAGACCCTCCTATCTCAAAGACTCCTGCAAATTAGCACTTAATAAATTTGTAAAGCTGGCTCACTGCACTCAGCTTTTGTTCCCCTGAGAGTCAAACTAAAAGTCAAATGCAAGCCATGATTTAAGGATATGTAATTCTAAAAGATTCTGAGCCCTGCAGGTGGATTTTTATAATAATTCTAGAATCTTCTGGAATTCATAGTCTTTGGAAAAACTAATGCAACTTTGTTATTGCAAGTGTTTGATGATATAAGAGAGATTTCTTTTGAGTATTGCAGAAATATTTAAGTATTTCTGTCTTTGACTCCTTATTTTAGGGGATTTTTAGAAATAACTAATTGAGAGGCAGCCGATCCACTGAAACAAATACAAGCAGGCTTCAGGAAGAAATTTTATTCTTCATGATTCTCAGACAGGTGGTCCAGCATGGAGAGGAGCTCAAGCACTGGAATAGGGTCCTAGGGACCCTAGGTTTTATTCCTAGCTTTACTTCTGACTTCTTCGATAGTCTTGGGCAAATGGTTTTTCTGTTTCTCTCTTGAATATTCTAGTTTCTGCTCTGTAAAATGTTAAATATAATATTTGCTTCCATTGTAAAAATAACATGCTGTCAGCTCCACCAGTAAAAAGGAGTATTTTCTGGATTTCTTTGCTAATTGTATGGTTTTAATTGCTGAACTGCCTTTAGATTTTGTTGTTGTTGCTGTTAATTAAGAAATCTGTATTTAATTCTGTATCATTTCAGGAAGTCCCTTGACAGAACGTGAAGTAACAGCCCCCAGCAGCTGTGTGTCATTTGTTGTTGCTGGTGCAGATGCTCCAGTAACCACTCCAGTGATAGAAAACACAGACTCACCAGTCTGGGACTTCCAGCAACAAGCAAGGTGAGAGATGGGGATTCACACAGACACTCCCTGGATCTGACAGCCAGGCCAGGTGTGGAAAGGACATAATGTTTGGGGTTCTTTGGCTCAGACCTGGATATCTGAGCTTAAATTAAAGCAGATTAATTGGCTGCTTCGAGGAACCTCAGCAGATCAAGTCATACATCAGTATCCAGGAATTAACCTGTGTGATCCAATCTTGTGTCTCCTCCAGTATTTCTAATATCTGGATCCCTTTAAACAACTTAAGAATTGTTCTACATTTAATGCTTCATTTTCCCATTTGGTTTTTATTTTATTTCCAGGAATGAACTCCAAACATTACAGCTTTCAACCATAACCCCTGTGCTTTGCTGTCACAGTGTTCTTGAGCCATGAAATAAACTGTATTTCTGTTCCTTCACAATTTCTTTGTCCTATCTTTTAAATGTACAACAAGAGTGAGGAGAGGGAAATACTTCTTGAATAAGCAGAAGCCCAAACTATGTAGAGATATATTGTGCTTTGAGGCTTAGTAATTTTGGGGTTTGTTTTGTTCCTGCCCCCATCAGTACAGAAAGCAACAGATTTGTCTGGGTAGATAAAATAGCATTGAAACCTCAGAAGCATTGTACTGCTCTTTCCTGCTTTGCATAAAATATTATTGTTTTTGTTCTTAACAGATTATCCAAAGAGCTTCTCCTGGATCCACAGCAAACCTTGGTCTTCAAAGTGTGGCATAAAGCAGGTAAAGTTTGTATGCAGTATTAGGAGGAGTGTTTTCTGCATCCCCTTCCTTAGGTTACTTGTACTTCACACAAGGAAAAGAAATTCTGTTAAGTGAATTGGAGAGTGGAATTGTAATGCCATTTTTGCTTTGTACTAGAAGAATGCTAGTGGTAAATATCTATTGATTTCCTGGCCCTTGGCATCCTCGTTTTCCCCATTAATCATCTTACAGGGTTTGGTTCATCCATATTCTCTCTGGCTTTATTTTGGTGGTGCTTTAGAGGTTGGATATTCTTGCTGAAGGAAATTCTTAACTGCTTCCTTCACGTGCTGTTTGTTGTTGCTGCAGGTGGTTGAAGTGTGGGCAGCCAGTTGTAGCCAAACACTTTTTTTTCTTTCTCTTTGCATATTGAAGTTCAGCTGTCTGATTTTTGCTTCAGAAGCAAACTTCCTGTGTATCCAGAGTACTGTGTGTACACAGTGGCTCTCCTGCCAATCCCTCTCCCTGCCCTGGGCTTTCACTGTTCTGCAGGGACATTTTTAGCTGAACGTAACCGAGATAATCCAAATATTGGACAGGATGGTTCTGGACCTCGGGTCAGCTTCCCAGACGCGTTTCAAGGGCAGTGGTTTAGCATTCCTGGGAATGGTTCACGTCAGTGTGTGTGTGTGCTTTGTGTCCTTCTTGCCCAGAGTCGGAGCGAGTGATAGGCTTCGCGTCCGTGGACCTCTCCCCTCTCCTCTCCGGCTTCCAGCTGGTGTGCGGCTGGTACAACATCACCGACTTCAGCGGGCAGTGCCGAGGGCAGATCAAAGTGGCCGTGGCCCCTCTGCAGAACATCAGCAGGCTCAGAGAGGAAAGGCAGGCCAGGGCCCGAGGCCAGCCAGAAAGTTCTTCTGTACGTCCTTGTATTTCCTCCCCTCTCACACTTACCTGCGTTGCTCACAATCAGCACTCGGGGTTCCTGAGCAGATTCACCACAGATTCACAGCACTGTCATGGACCAGTCTGTAAATGCACCAAAACCACGTAATTCCTTAGGGATTCTGCTCCTTAGGAGAATATTCTGTGCATTTGGGTGTCTGGGAGCGTGGCATAGTTCTGTTTGCTGCTTTGGGTGTCAGCTGGTTCTCAAAAACATACAGTAGATTCAACTTTTCAGTGGTTAGGAAACACCTAATTGAGCAGGAATTTGTTTATCTGGAATATTTGCCATTTTTCTGGATTTTTCTTCATTCTCTAGACTTCCCAGATATGCTGGGGTGTATTATAGACATGTAGCACAGTCCTTATCCTACTTTCCTTCACTTTACTCTCTGATAGTATGGAGGGAGTTAACCAAAGTGTCTGAAATTAAAGTGCTGTGAAATATTACTTTGGCTCAGTGCTGGGAAATCATTTGAAAAATTAAAGCTATTTCGAAAGCCTGAGGTTTTATTACATCAGTCAGATAATACCTTAATTTCTCTTACTTTCTTGTTGTGAAACACTCATGTACAGTGTTCCTTCTTCCTTTTCATCCTAGGTGAAGGTCAGCTTTCCAGCATGTCCTAGTAATTCTACAAACTTGTCCAAGCAGATGTTGAATTCCTTGATAAAGGAAGTCAGCATTCCTGCTCGAGAGCGGTAAGTCCACAGGCTGACAACCTTCTGGAATGTTTTCAGGTTTCAGAGATACCTCTCTAAAGCAAATTGACTCTAATGGAAAAATGGTACACCCTGTCAAAGTGTGTGCACTGTGTTTGGGCTTAAAAATTAGTGGGCACTCCCTTTTGCAGTGAGAGGGAGGTGCAGGAGGTGGCAATCCTGGGGCAGGTTCCTTTTGACACAACCCAGATGTTCTTTTCCTTGTCACTGATAGTTCCTGATTTGTTTCATTTGCACCCTTGTAAATGAGGATTTAAATTATGCCATTGTTAAAACTGTAGGTACTTTCTCCAGACCCTGATGAGAGTAAGGGTTGTGTCTGTATTTGTTTTTATTTTCAGTAAGTGTAAATTAGAGTATTCCTGATTTTGCCTTAGCTTCTGTCTGTGATCAGTGAATGACAGCTGGTGAAATGCTGTAGCATTGCATATTGCAGGAGGAAGAGTGGCAGATATCCTGCAGTAATTCCTGCTTTCTGTCCCTTCAAATGAATGAGTGAGTGTTTTAGCTCATGATTTGTTCATTTAGCCTGCAGAGATGATCCTTTTCCCATATGTGTCTCTGAAGTTTAGAGGGACTGTGGGCCACCACTGTAGGATCTGAACAACTGTCCTGGGAGCTGCCAGCAGGCATGGGAAGCTCCCTACCAGCCCCACCATTAACTTGACTTTGGTGAAAATCTGAAACAGTAAATGACATTCCTGTGGACATTTGGAAGAACTAGTTTCATCCCTCGGTGGCTCTTCAGTGGATTTCAAGGCTTTGGCTGTTCTTAGCCGGCAGACTTTGCACAGCCCCGGGTTCCAAGCTGGTTTCTGGTACTGAACACAGGCTGTTCTCAGCAGGGCCAGCCCCCCCGGGCCCCAGGCGCCTCGGCACGAGGAGCACGCGCAGAACGTGCGCAGGTTCCACGAATCCCTGCAGCAGGCGGAGGGGAACGCGCGCCGGGCAGCCAGGCGGGACTCGGCAGCGCTCTCCTCACGCGCTGCCCTCCTCGCTGCGCTCAGGTGAGGCCGGGCTCTGGAGCAGGGCCGGGCTCTGGAGCAGGGCCGGGCTCTGGAGCAGGGCAGGGCAGGGCTCTGGAGCAGGGCCGGGCTCTGGAGCAGGGCAGGGCAGGGCTCTGGAGCAGGGCAGGGCAGGGCTCTGGAGCAGGGCCGGGCTCTGGAGCAGGGCAGGGCTCTGGAGCAGGGCAGGGCAGGGCTCTGGAGCAGGGCCGGGCTCTGGAGCAGGGCAGGGCAGGGTTCTGGAGCAGGGCAGGGCAGGGCTCTGGAGCAGGGCAGGGCCGGGCTCTGGGGCAGGGCCGGGCTCTGGGGCAGGGCAGGGGGCTCTGGAGCAGGGCAGGGCTCTGGAGCAGGG
>VZUI01048611.1:0-20802 GCA_013401135.1 Cettia cetti | reverse complement strand
GCTGCTCCCCTGGGACCGTGCCCTGGGACTGCTGCTCCCCTGGGACCGTGCCCTGGGACTGCTGCTCCCCTGGGACCGTGCCCTGGGACTGCTGCTCCCCTGGGACCCTGCCCTGGGACTGCTGCTCCCCTGGGACCCTGCCCTGGGCACTGCTGCTCCCCTGGGACCCTGCCCTGGGCACTGCTGCTCCCCTGGCAGCTCCTCCAGGGCATCTAACAGCGACTCTGTTCACTTTCTGCATTAATCTTAATGGCATGATATACAGTGTACTTGTTGGGAATTGAGTTCTCATCTAATTTCTGTGCATTTTTCCCCTTTCCATGAAGACCTTACCTGTTTGGAGCAGGATGTTTTTCCATAAAAGCTCCTTGGTGAGTTCCCAGTTCAAACCCAGCATGCCTATACTCCATTTGCTGTCCTTGCTGAAAATAACTCTGTGCTTAGACTTTTTAATTTTGGATTAATTTTTTGTTTTCATTTGTTTACCTGCATGGCTGATCCATAGGTTTCTACCCACGTAATTTCACTTTTAAACTATGGATGCGTGTTCACCATCAAGCATTGCAAGGAACTGGATCACTTTTTTTTTTTTTCTTTTTTTTTTACCTTTGAGAGTGCATTTAATTTTTAAGTAGCAGGGAAGTTGAAAAAATAAATTATTTCTAAGTGGGCAGAAATGATTGCAATGTCTTTCCAAACAAGCCTCTCTCTTTTCTTTTCTATATTGCTTCCTTTATTATTGTAGCACTAAGTTGCTTACAGACAGAAAACATCGATGATGACCTCTGAAAAATAAGCCAGATTAGCAGTGAGTAGGCAGTAAAGTACTGCACTGAGAGGTGAAGCAGTAAAATAGGCACTGAAAAAAAAAAGGAAAAGAAAAGCTGATTACTCTGGAGGAAAAAATCACAGGATGGTCTGGGGTGAAAGGAGCCTTCAAGATCATTTCCTTCCAACTTGGGAAACAGTTCTGTTAAAACTGGGAAATTTGAAATAAAAGGGGGTTTCATTTTAATGGCAAAAAATGCAGCATATTATAATACTACAGATGAGAAAAAGCAAGTTTTAACAGGTTTTTTGATGTTGGAGTTTGGTTCAAAATTTGGGCAGTGCTGCATCACCTCAGTCACCACTTTGTAATAGGATTGGGCTTAGATGCTGGAAATTTTGGATAATAAGAATGGAAGAAGTAGGAACACCTTAGAAAATTTAAAAACTTCCAGCAAGAAGTTTTCTGGGACTTGGGTTTTTGGTTTTTTTCTGTGGGTTTGGGATTTTCTCTTTGTTTTAATTTATCTAAGAATATCTATTAACTATGCCCACCAGGATCTGTTACAATATTTGTACATGGCTCTTGGGTTTGTTCTGAAAGTTGGTACCACATGTAGCACCCTTAATGTCTCTATCAAAATATTCTCTTCAGGAAAAGAACTTGTTAAGAGCTCTGCAGGACCCAGAATTCCCAGAGAAAAACTGAGGAGGGATTTGGGAGATGTGCCAGGAGAAGGAAAGGGGAGGGAGGGAGGGAGGGAGGGAGGGAGGGAGGGAGGAAGGAAGGAAAAGGAAGGAAGGAAAAGGAAGGAAGCTTTGCCTATTTGTGGAGTATTTCTAATTCCTGAAGTACCTCCCTAAGAACCATTTCTAAAAGCAGTTTTTGGTGCACCAAAGAGTTTTGCCTGCTGGTGATGTAAGAAGTGCAGAGGCTCTGGAAGATGAGCTTTGGCAGTGGATTTCTGAGCAAAGGCTGTGTGGGTCACCCCTGCACAAAGCAGGAGACGTCGTTAACCAGGAATGGTTTCAGATTGAAGTAAGATTAAAAGGCTGAGATTAAAGAGGAGAATATATGAAATAGGCTCCAAAATTGTTGCCTGTCTTTCACAAGACTCTTTTTGTGGTTTGTTTAATGCCAGTGCTAGCTCAAAAATATGGTCCTTACTCATCTACAGAGAAATTAGGATAAAAAACACACTTTGGGTGGGGGGAGAAATCATGTTGTTTCCATTAAGGTCTTAATGAGACCTAAAATTCTGTAAACAAAATGGATGTTGATTTGACAGCTAAGTGCCTGCTGAATAAAGGATCCTACCATTGCTTTTCATGCTTTTTCTTGCTTTATTCATGATCTGACAACTGGAAACATCTTTGTTTTCATTTTAGGCACAATGATAAATGAATTAAAATTTCTGGACTTCAAGACAGATTTTCTTTTGTAATTTTATGTGTAATTGCAAATTTCATGCAGTATTTTTCTCTGATACTTTTGTTGCTGCTTATGTAGTCAAGATAAAACTTATTCCATCAGCAGTCATAGATGTTTCCATTTCAGTGGGTTTAGTGTGGAATAAGTGCTTTTGTTTTTGTGACTCTCATATATTTGGAACCTCTTTGTTGGGAATATAAAATCAAAGTGATTTTCAGTCTTTGTAGACTGGCACTATTTGACTATAAATATTTGAATATATAAGGCAGCTCTTTCATATCACATATAAGCATTTTATTTATTGTTTTAAAGTCATGTCACTTGTTTGACAACGGATTTAAAGATTCATTTAAGAGCCAGAAGAACTTAATGAGACAAAAAGCTCCATCATGAACCATGCAGCCTCTAGTTTTCAAAATATTTAAAAAGCATTAATTCTTACCAGGAAAATAATAATAATTAAGACATAAACTAGTTAAAATATCATAATTATTCAGTATTTTTACAAAGAGCTGCCACAATGCATTTCCAGTGATTATGGTAGAGTTTGATGTGTTACAGAGTCAACAAGTGGGAGCTCTGAATGGTTTCAGTAGGTCTTAATCTGTTCTTACTGTGTTGGCAACGTGAAAGAACTTGCATGCTGAGCTCAGGCTCTTCATTGCTTTTTAAGCTCTGACAAAGTGATGTCTTCATTTTCTTCTTTAGTTTCCTCCCATCTCCTTTTGTGCCATTTCAGTAGAAAATGTCAGTTGGCCACGTCTGTATCTACATCTCGGTGCTTCTGATTGAAAATAGAAATAATCCTCCAAAATGTTGTTAGAACATTTAATAATAATACAAATTTCCCCAAATATATTCTATTCCTGATAGAGATTTCTGTACAGATCTAACTGGGGTAAAAGTACTGCTGTGTCTCACTGAATTCCAGGTGTGGGTGCACAGTGGAGTAGATCCAGAAAGGAAAGAGCAAAACTGCCTTTTCATCCTCCTGGTGTCTTAAATACAATGCTGTTGTTCCTAATATTTGGGAGAAATGCAGAGTGAAATTATAATGGGGAATGTTTTGGTCCCATTTGCTTCACTCTCTTGGTTTTAGCATTGACTCCCAAAAATCTGAATTTCTTCCTGCATCCCTTCTCAGGAAAACTATGGTACAATCTTTTGGAAGTTGCTGTATTATGAAGATTCTTTTAAAGTGACTGTTTTGTAAAAGTGAGGCCAAATGTGCCTAAATTTCAGCTCTTGGAATAATTTATGAAGTGCTGACATGCCAAGAGCAAGGAAAGAGCAGGAGTTCATAGCAGAAACAAGTCATTCACCACCTACCTTCAACATTATTGTTTTGTTATCATTTATAAAGCTGAGAGGGTGTTTGCATCTGCAGAATAATGAGGGTTTAGTTTCCAAGTTGTTAAAACATCACAATGACATGTAAAGATATTTTTCTAATGGCATTACTGTTACTGAAAATAACTGGCCTTTGGAGGTTTGCTGAAGGGATGAAATCTGAGTTGGAATGTATCGATGAAAACTCAGGAGTCGAGTAAAATGATGGTCAAATGAAAGATTCCTCAGCTACAAGAGGCTTCAGAATAGACTTGTTGACATCTCAGCAGTATTTTCAGAAATCTGTCCAAACCAATAAGATGCAGAAATCTTTTTTTTGTTTGTTTGCTTGTCTTTGTTTGCTAGCAGGGCTGAGTTTAACCACATGAGTAATCGTGTTTTACAAGGTCTGCTCTTTCTGTCTACAAAACATCATCCTCGAAGGGAAAAGCTTCTGGCACTGAAACCAACACTTAAGTGCTTGCCTTGAAAGATGTGCATCCTAAAGACAAGCTGTAAATAGAACTGAGCTCAGACCATTTCCTCTAAGGCTGTTTATAATTGTAGTGGGTTGAGCACAGGTCTGGGGACTCAGAGTGTGGAGAACTCTGGAAAAATGTGTGGAGTCCCAGGCTCACTTCTGCTTCAAGGCTTGAAGGCACTTCTGTCTCTGTAGAACTTTACACCAGTTTGTAGCTGAGAGTAGCATTTGCTTCCTGGGTTTTTTTTCCATTTTAAATTACTTCATTAACCTTGAAAAATCATTTTAATAATCTCAGATGTGTTCAGTAAAACTTGAGAATATAGACAGTATAGAAAAAGGTCCTTTTGTCAAGAGGAAATGAATATGGCAGAGTCATACCTGGTTTACTTTGTAGTGATTGATGGGTGACACTGTCCTGAACAATATTCTATGTTAAACCTAAACATTTATTAATTGAAGTAAGCAACAAGGCTTTAATTCACTGATGCATTTATATTTTCATTTCTGAAAGAATATGAGTATGTGAATACTTGGAAAGTGAGAGCTAAAATAATTCTCAATATACAATTTGGTTAAAAATAATCTTTCTGTGACAGATGATTATTTCAAAGTGAAAGAAATTTATTCTGATTTTTTTCTGAGTAGCTAATAAGAACTTATTAGTTAACACAATCTCAGTTTAAATATTCTGATACAGAAACGTGCCACTGCAAGCAAGGGACATTTATAGACATGACCTTTTTGGAACACAGATTTCTGACCCAGTCATCTGTAGCTGTAGGTTTAACAGTTGGATATTAAGTGCTTTGTGGTGGTTCAATACCAGAGTTACTGACTATAAATTCCAACTGCTCTTTTGGGACATTCCAGCTTCTCCCACATGAACTAGAGCTTCAGCTCTGATCCAAGTCTGTGGAAATTTGTCTGAATCTTTCCCTGGTCAGTGTGATGAAATTCCTTTGGACAGAGCTTTTTTCTTTAATTTCTAACTGATACATGTGACCATAGTCTTGCCATGTGTATGATCTGTTAGTATAAATTAAATATCATTATAACTATACAGTATTTTAATGGATTTCTGCTGTTTAAAAATATTTTTCTATTACTGAATTCCATTGTAACACACTCAGTTGTTTGCATATACACCTATGCACACACACTACTCAGAATTGGAGATTGTTATGTAAAAACCAGGTTAATGGGATGGTCTGAGCACAGGCTGAAATTGTGTGGAAGCAGAAATTAGTAGAAGAAAAATGTAAAGGAGGAATGGGTAAGAAGAGAAGGGAGCAGTGAAATAGAGTAGAGAGAAAAATATAAAACAATAATTCAGTTATAAGGACTAGAACAAGGGGAACATGAAGAAGGAAGAATCCTGTGTGGGTTTGTCAAACAGCTTTTCTCTCAAGGAAAGGGTGAAATCCTGTTTCAATGACCAGAGGCATGGCCAGTGCTCTGCCCACAGTCCTGAGTTTCTGCAGAGCAGAATGTTGCATACCTGCAGGTCCCTGGGAGGAGAAACACCTCAGGATGTGTCCATAAAGCTCCTCACCCCCCTGGATCTGCCCTGGATCAGGGCACAGTGTCTCAACCTGCTTTTCCATGAGAGGATTCCTGATGTGTTCTAACAGTGGCTCATGAGTGTGTGCATCGTTTCCCTCTCCCTGCACCCTCTGCATGTCCTTCCCTCCCACCCTTTGTCCCTCACATCCCCTGCTCATTCCTGACTTCCTTTGGAAAAAAACAAGGAAATATCGACCACCTGGAATGACTGACCCAGAATCTGTATTTTCATTCCCAAAGGATTTAGGATTTCTTGATATTTACTTCAGAAGTTGTTTCTGTTGAATGCAAATGTTCAGTATTGGGTCTTTTAAACAATTCAGTTCTCCATTATGAGCCAGTGCTGTTCTTCAAGTGAATGAGCTCAGTATTCCAAGGGAGTTTGGGAACCTGTTATTGGGAAACACTGAGCATCTGTAAATCCTGCTCAGCCTTATGGGAACTGCAGATATTCCCCATTTCTGAAGTAATATCTTAAAATTGCTGTTAAGCAAGGGACACCTTAATTTTTTGAGAATTAACTTGTATAATTTTATTTTGTTCTTTCTTTAAAGCAAATCCAAACCAGCTCCACAGATTTCACCCAGTAAGTCTGTGGGAGGGGAGTTCTGTGTCGCTGCAGTCTTTGGAGCTTCAAGGTCATGGTTTGCAAACAATTCCGGTCTCAAACGAGAAAAAGGTTGGTACCTCACAGAATTAGGACTTGCATTTAAACATAAATTCTTACTTTGTGACAGGTTCCAAGCAATTTGTGGATTTGGTTCCTTAAACTCCTGGGCAGTCGAGAATTTTGGGAACATGCTTAGGGTGCTTTTGGTAAAATGTACAAGGAATTGTAATTAGTGAAATGAATAATTGATCTCTTATTATGACACAGTGACAGAAACCCAACTTTGATAGGTCAGTCCAAAGGTCCTGTGTGAAGTGGCACTGAAAAAAATTGTGAGATAAAGATGAAACACCTTTGCTAAAGCAAATGTACAAGATATTTTTGGAAATGTGTAATCACCTGAACACACCTTGGTGAGAAACTTCTCTTGAATGAGATATTCATACAACTGTGTGAAAAGTGTGTGTTTTGTACAATTTTCTCTTTGTCTCTCCAGCCCTTTTGCCACTTTTAATTCACATTTTTAGCTAGCTGCAAGCAAGAGACTTAAAAGAACACAGAGTCCGCTATTTCTGCAAAAGCTTTTTCCCTTCCTGCTGTGCTGTTGCAATAAGATTTTCTCTCTTTTTGCCCCCAGATCAGTCCAAGCAGTTTGTGGTGGAGTCCCTGTACATCATCAGCTGCTACGGGAGCCTGGTGGAGCACGTCCTGGAGCCGCGGCCGCTCAGCACCGCGCCCAAGATCAGCGACGACACCCCCCTGGAGATGGTCACCTGCCCCAGGGCCAGCTGGGCTTTGGTTAGGTACTGCATTCCTGCCACTCCTCCCTCCCTCCCTCCGGCCACAAAGTGCCTGTGGCCTTTCTTTCTGAATGAGCTGCATCCTGATTGTCACTCCTAAAGTTTTACTGTTGGAGGAGAGAAATTCAAGCCTTGCATTCTGTACAGTTCTGTCACTGTTCACGTGCCTCGAGGGGAACTGAGCTTCTAAATCCTTCTCTTCACGTGGAGCTAGACATGAGCATGTCTATGAGTCAATAGAGATCCTAATTAATTGGTGATTTTAAATGATCAGGTTGTAATTTTCTTTTTATATAAGGACTGGAAATGATTACTTTGGTAGTGTTGAAGTACAGAATTCTGCTCTGAGACATGAGCAAGGTTCCCATGATGAAGCATTGTGAGTTTTCCTGTGAGCAGCTGAAGGTTCCATTTCCAAAGACAGTAGAAGAAATTATTCCTGACATGTGGAAGAAAGTAAAGAAAAATTGATGAGAAAGTGTTGTCAGTGGTTTTGACGTTTTAAAATATTTTTTTATCGATTTTTCTTGGCTCCTACATTCCTTAGTGCTGCTTATGGCTGGACTGAGTGATCAATACTTGATTTACCAAGCTATTTAGGAATGGCCCACCCTAATTAAAATTACAACACAGACTTCGGGACCATTATTGTTGAAATGAGTAGGTTGTAATGGAATTGAAAATTCTAATTGGATCAATAATCCATAACTTTACACAGCTTTATTTTCACAGTAAGTGCTCAATGACTTCACAGGATGGAAGCAGTGGTAGTTAACAGAACAAAAAAAGTTCCCCAGTTTCTCTTGTGTGTTTATATAACGTCAGCATGACATACAATGGTCCTAAACATATTTACCAACTTAATCCAAACCTCCTTCCTGGGTTTTTTTAAATGCAATCCCTGCTGCAGTCAACAACCAAGTATTGTCTTTGCCTCACAATCTGCACGATTTGGCCCTGCTGCTCCACTGCCTGTGGTGGATTGCAGTGTTTGAACAAGCTAATTTAAATAATTACAAACATTTTGTGAGCTTGTATAGATAATTGCATGTGATGACAGAAACACTGATTTACATTCTCTGTATTAGCTTAAATATTAATAGTCTTGTGTTTTACCTCAGAACTCCTCAGTGGAATGAACTCCAACCACCATTTAATGCAAACCATCCACTGCTCCTGGCTGCAGATGCTGTGCAGTACTACCAGTATCTTCTGGCTGGCTGTGAGTAGCTGACAACTTCTTGTCTTGTCTCATGTGCACGTTTTAAGCAGAGGGTGATTTTCCAAGTTGATTTTTCAGCCAACTTCAGTGTACGTTCCACCCCAGAGTAGGGCTGTGTGTAACTGTGTGAGTAAGGATGCAGCAGTGAATGTGGAGTTGGGATTTTTGCCATGAATCAGAGCTGTGAGGCTGTGGGAGTGCTTGGCTGGCCTTGAGAGTCACCCACCAGATCCCATGAAATCTTCAGGGTTCCCTCAGCTCATTGCTTCCCATGCTTTTAGCCATTTCCTCCTGTGAATTCCATACCCAGTAACAAGTGAGTGCATCTGCATTTCCCTGTCCCTGGGAACTCCTGGTTGCTGGGCTCCTTCCAGCCACAGTCTCAGGCAGCTGCTTCCCTCAGGAGCCTTGGCACTGCTGCCAGGGATGCTTGCCCACCTGTCTTGGCCTGTGTCTTGCCCAGAGAGCCAACATTTCATGGCATAGCATATTCAGAAACATTTACACACCTATAGCTCTCTATATATGGTGTATCTATATTACATAAATACACAAACCCACACATTTTTATGACAGTTTTTTAGAAAAATGAGTATCTTTTATCTGATAATTCAGAAGAGAGAAGAGTGCTGACAGTGAGGGCAAGTCTCTGGATCAAAGTGATGCAGCAGTTGAAGTCTCACAAGGGAGCAGCTCCTGGCATCTGTTGAGGTTCTCCTGGGGAAACCAGAGCTGTGCACAGTTGGCAGTGCAGGCAGCTTTATGTGACAGGGGCATTTCAGATGCACCAAGTGGCCATGTGGGCCAGGAGGCACTTTGGATGGGACTGGTGAAAGGGACACTGGTGCCAGATTGGATCTGTTGCTTCTACCTGTCCATCTGCTGCATCTGAGTGTTATGGAAACCTGCAAAGTTTGGGTCTTCCTGCTTCTGTGCTGCACAGAAAATTGGGATAAAAACTCAAAAGATACTTAAGAATGTTGAAAAGTTGTTAGTAGTGCACAGCACCATTAGATCTGCATTTTGGCTGGATTTTTTTGCTAGATTCCTGCCTTGTTTCACTTGTATCCCACTGTGTGAAACCAGGGACGGATGGGGCTCCTTTTGTGTATTTTATTGACATTTTATTAACAGCTTCAATACTGTTACACGGTACAGTATACACATGTGTACAAATACACATTTCAAATGGTTTAGTACTGAAAATTCTTTAAAGAAAGAAGAAAGAATGGTAGCTAAATTCCAGCAAATTGATGCAGTTGAAGAGGTTTTGCATATTTGATTGACTTAGCCCTTGTTTCCTTTGTGTGACTTCTGTACCTTTTACACGTTTTTTGCATGTTTGTCACACAGTCAGCATTCATGGTACATAATGGAATTGCCATGGAAATTGGTAACTTTGCATCACCAGCAAGTCTGACATCCTCATTTCATATTTATTTCCTTTCTTCCTTATCTCTCAACTCTGCAATCACTTTTCCATTCCACAGTAGATGCAATATCTGAAACGTGGCCAATTAAAGAACTTGCCTTATTTGAATTATAAGACTTTTAACTCAGGTTTTAATTCACACAATAGGGATTCTTTAAGCTGGATGTGAAATGGAAAGAATAATAGAATAATATCCACTAAAGACAGCAGAGTATCTAGAGGACACAATGCAAATGGCAATAACAGAAAAACTTGTGTCTGATTGTCTTTGAAGTTTTGTCTTCTGCATTAATTCAGGCTGAAGCTCCTCAGTGAAGTCCCTGACAATGGAGTGCAAGCAGCTTTCCCACAAAAGCCACCTGTTAAAGAGCTGCTGAGCCCAGCTCCGCGGCTCTGCTTACCTGCAGCTCTGCCCTGGGCTGGCTTTAGCTGCAGCCTGGCTTCGCTGTGCTCTCGCTTCCATCGGGGGCTTTAATTGCCGGCAAATGGCTCGGTCGGGGCTGAGGGGGGCTGGTCCATCTGTCTGCCACGTCAGTGCTGAGAGGAGCCGTGGCGCCGTTTCAGGGTCACTATTTGTAGCTGTCTCTCGGAGGTAGAATGCAGCAGTTTCTCTCCGTTTCTGTATAGCATTTCTGCCGATTGTTTGGCTCCATTAAGTGTGCAGGGGAAATAAAAGCCTGAATGACCAAGTCACAAGGGGGTATGGATAGACCCTTTCTTTGTCCACACTCAGAACATTGCATTAGGTCTCATTATCCATTTATAATAAGTGACCTTTGCCCCCTGGGTCATTGAAAAACCCTCAGTGTGCTTTTTAGCACAGAGTACCTCTGTCAGCAGCCAGGCAGAACAATGAGACGTCTGGCGGGCTGCTTGGAGGGCTGCGCAGCCAGGTTTTCATAAATAAGGGGTTTGATGCCAAAACACAGGGCCAAAATCTTCCTTAGTCTTTGAAAAATATAAACCAGGCCGGTGACTTCTTGTGCTAAACGCAGATTATTCAAAAAATCCTGCGTTAGGTTATCAGCACGTGGCTCAGCTTTTAATGTTTTTAAAGAATCTGGAAGTTTTATTTGCAGCTAGAAAGGAAGGAACAAGGAACCATTGTTTGACGAAATGTTTTGTACAACAAGTGTCCAAGACCTTTATCCCAAGGGTATTTGTAAGTGGATCAGCACAGCTGTTTCCTTGCTTTGAGGTCATCTGTGACATCTGCTGCAGAAACCTGCATCAGTGTGTGCAGCTCGTGTCTACCTGAGCACGGTGCCACAGCTCGGGCTGCTGCACAGGTGAGGCAGCAGGGAGAGGGATTTGCAGCTTTCTCTAAGTTCATGGCTTGAAAGTGAACTTGCATGTTAAATTCCACTACCTGCTGGGCTGCAGGAAGTGTCAGGATCCTGCTGCAAACTCTGCAGTGGGTCAGAGAGAATATAACCAGTCCTGAGAGCTCCTTCTGACAGAGCAGGCTCTCTTGTTCCCATGAGTCCATCCCATAAATCCCTGGATTAATTACAATCCTCAGGTTTTCAGTGCTGGGTTTTAGGTATCAGATATTTCTCTACACTGCTCGCATTTAATACATAATATTTTACCTTATTTGTGTCTCTAATATTCCCTCTTTCTTCACCTATGACCTGAGCAACTTCCAAATCTAACCACAACAGAAGGAAATCTAAATCAGGTTTTATTCTTCCTAGATGTTTTTCCTAGGACATAAATAGCATCATGTGGGGTAGTTGAACTGTCCCAGCAGGCCTGGCAGTGGGAGGAGAGTTGTGCCAGGCACTGCACATGTGCACAGGAGGGTTTTGGTGTCCACAGGAACTTGCAGTGTTAAACCTTTCTCCACAGAATTGCCAAGTTTTGTCATTAATTACTCTTTAAATCCTGCCTTCTTCCTGCTGTTTGGTACTTAGGAATTAAGGTGCTTTGGGTTGGATAAACTCTTGAGGATGCTGTTAAGATGTGCTTTCCATGTCCATGACAATCCCCTGGTTGTGTTCAGGTTTCTTTCAAATGAATTCTTTCCTCTCTTTTATCAGACCCTGAAGTTTTGCATGTCTGACTGACTTATGCTTGTTTCCTTTGTGTGAATTCTGTACCTTTCACGTGTTTTTTGCATGTTTGAATTCACACAGTGTTCATGGCACATAATGGAATTGCCATGGAAATTGGTAACTTTGCATCACCAGCAAGTCTGACATCCTCATTTCATATTAATTTCTTTTCTTCCTTATCTCTCAACTCTGCAATCACTTTTCAATTGCACAGTAGATGCAATATTTGAAACCTGACCAATTAACACATTAATGAATAAACCTCCTGAAACTGACCAAAAAACTGCCCCAAAAAGGTATTGAATAGATTGAGATCTGATTTGTCTCCTCTGGCTCTGCAAAGGGCACCTTCACATTCCAGGCAAGAGTTTTGGCTCATCAGGACCAATTTCATGGACTTGGCCTACAGTTGTCAGAAGTGGGCCAGTGACAAGAATTAATATATTAACTGGTGTGCAGTACTCTGACAAATTGCTTACTAAATACATCAAAATTGATTGGGCATTCTGTGTTTAAATTGACAAATGACTGCATTAGGGGAAGGAGGGAAATCCATTAATTACAGCTGCCCTCAACCATAGGAAATGTAATCGTATAAATATAGATTTTGTTAAAACAAAAGTCTGTGCTTTACTCCCGTGTTGCTGGTAAGTGTACTTGCACCTCTTTGCTATTAGACCTGCAATAGGAGGTTTTGAAGACAGATCTTTGCAATTGGCTTTTAAATAATCAAAGAGCATTTCTGTTGTGTTAAAAGGAAAGATGCAGTGTTTCTGCATCCCGCTCTGACCACTTCTGGAAATTGTTTCTCTCTCAGAAAAATGGACCTGTAGCTGAGGCTTCTGCTGTCTCATTAATTGTTTATTTTAAATGCAATGTGATTTGTATTCCAAGATGTGAGCATTCAAACCAGCACTCTGTATTCTCCTCCCTCGTCCCTGTGCTGCTCTCCAGGTCATACTTGCAGGGCTGTTACATTTTTCTGAGTAAGAATTTGCACTTGGGTTAGGCCTGAAGATACAATCAGTTTTATAGGCTTCGTTAAGGGATTCTTGAAAAGATTAAGGCCTGTATTTATAGCTGCCTTTGACTTTTGGCTGTTACAACAGATTTTCATTTCTGGACCAACTGTTGCACATATCTTGTGTTTCACTGAAAGTGGCTTTCATTACAAGTCCAATTTAGTAACTGTCCATTGTCTTCAAAGGGAGGGGGCAAGCCTTTCCCTGCTGTTTGTTTGGGTTAAATGATAACACCATTTATACAGATAATCTCTGTAGCTCTGACATCATGTTTGCACTTCCTGCTCCCTCTAATGAAAGCTGTGCACCCTGGGCAAGACTTCTGTCTCCAAGCAGCTTCGTGGTTCTTTATGGCCCCTTTTATATTCCTTTCATACGTTCCATTGACAAAAATAAAAATTACATCCACAGAGCTAGTGAGTATTGTGGAAAGTCTGAGGTTAAGATGGAGAGCATAGTAAATAATTGTGAATATGTGCTGTGAGCACAGACACTGTGGGAAGCAAGCTGTGATGCCTGGAATGATAGCCAAGGAGTGCCACAGGAGGAATCTGGACATTCTGGTCCTCCAGCCCTCCTCAGGGCACAACAGAGCGTGGTGCTGGTGTGGTCATAGCTGAATGAGCTGGGACTGATAATCCCATTTAGTGTTGTACCTCCTCCTTTCTCCTTGCATTGTTTTGAGGGTGCATCTTTAACAATGGATTTGGGATGGAGCACTGCAGGTGATGGTACATCCCTTTCTATATATGTAGCTATAGAGTGTTGTGTAGCATTTTTGGGGAGGCTAGAGCTGCTCTTGCTCTGGGTATGTTCAATGTCTGGGTTTCAAACAGTAAAACTGATCAAAAGCAGAGCCTGTGTAGGAACAGCAGTTACTCTGTCGTGTGGTTACGAGGTGTTCAAAGCCTTTCTGCTCTGGCTCTGTGGCAGGGCTGTGCTCAAGCAGCACCGTGGGGCAGTTTCAGCTGCTCCATTCCAGTGTCTCTGCTGGGCTTTACTGGTTGTGCACTTGGCCAGTTGAACTTAGCCCAATTCTGGATCCATCCCTATCCAAACCCAGCTCTGGCCTTGCCCTGTAGTGGGGGAGTTTCACCTGAGTTCACCTGAGCTGCTGTGGAGAGGAGCTGGAACAAACCATGGGATATAGGTGAACATTTCCACCAGCCTCGTTTTCCTGTGCTGGTCGTGTGAATGGTGCCCAAACTCCTGCCCTTCAGCTGTGCCTGGTGCCACAGGTGAGGGCTTGCCTCAAACTTGTGTCAGTTCAGTGTTCCAGGCTCAAAACTGCAAAATCAGGGCGCCAGAGAATCCATTTTCTACATTCCTGCTTTGTCATTTTATTTCTAACTGATGTTGCCTCAAGTCAGTGAATCAGTGATTCACTGAATCACTTCCATGAAATTCTACTTTATTATATAATGAAAGAATGCAAAATACTTCTTAAAAGAACTTCCTGGGGCTCTTCATCAGTGGTCTCGAAGGAGTTGTGCAGATGTCTTGTAAAAATCCATATCCTTGGGGAAAAATTTATAATTCCCTGAAATTTTGAAGAGAGAAATGAGTTTTAGATTTTCCAATGCAGGAAAATGAATTTTAGAATTTCAGAAAATTAATTCTCAAGTGTTTATATTAACTCAGGTATTCTATCTATATATTATATGGAAATACAGGTATCTGTATGAGCATATAAGTGATAACGTAAATGATACTGGTAAAATACATTCTAGAAGAATTTTATGTAAAATTCAGATTTTTTTTGCTGCATTTAAAACTGCAGATCTTAAATATATAAGTGTATATTTATGTATATATTTTTATGACTATGGTTACAATATTTCTGGAGAAAACAGATTCCAAGCAGGCATTTCTCATACAGAATGTGTTTGGGTTTTCCTGGAAAGAGTCACAAATGGTGAAAATGGAATTTTAAAGTTTGCTTCTTACACTTGGAGGCATGACAGATTGCAGATTAATCTGCCTCCCCTCCTCCTTTAGCAAAAGTGTTTCTAATGAAAACTACATTTCCCTAAAACTGTAGTCTGCACTTTCTGCTGCCTGCAGGAACCAGGAGGGAGTGTCAAAGGAAGAAAATTTAATTTCTGGCTGAGCACTGAGTGATTGGGGTAAACAGGAGCGGGGCAGATGCATCACTGCGTGAGCACTGCAGTAACTCACAATACATTCTCGTGAAATATTTGTGGAATAACAAAGATGCAAATGAACTCTGCAAGGTGCATTGGCTGCTGGCAGTGTGCCTGTCGAGGTTCTGATGCAGGGACACACCTGGGCCTGTGCGTGGCTTCATCAGCTCAGCCGCAGCTCGCCCGCCCTAATCCGCATTTCATAAACCGGCCGCTGGAAGCAGCGCTGGCACAGCAACTCAAACACTTTCAGATGTGTACAAACAACAATAATGAACCAGGGCACATGCTGAAATGGTTCTTTCCTCCTCTTGCATGGTCATCTGGAAGTCCTTAGAGCAGGGTCCGTGAGCACGCAGGGGTCAGTTTTCAAAGCGGCGTGCGGGGATTGCGCCGCGCGCCTCCCATTGCCGTTAATGGGAGTCAAACGGGTAAATCCCCACGCACCGCTTTGAAAATTTACTACTAAGCCTCTTGACTTCTCACTACATACTTTGATTGTAACAGTAATCCATGGTTAACATAATTTTCCCGACAATAATGTCAAACATACTTTTGAAGTCGGTGAATTATAGAAATAGTTACCTCTTCCATAATTCTTTAAAGATGGCCATCAGATGGATTTCACCGTGGGTTCGTGCAGTTGAAATTATTCTTTAACTCAGAAAAGAAGATATTTGTTCTGTTGTGGTGCCGAACTGATTGTCTGCTCACAGTCTGAGTGTTGAGCAGCTTTAAGGTGCTCCAGCCTGTGAATAATACCAGGTTCTAGCTCTGCACAGATTTGAAAGTGCATCCTACTTGACTGACTTCCTAAGGGAACTTTGGATATGGAAGCTAAAATTAAGCACAGGGAATGTACACCACTCTGTCTTGGGCAAAAAAATCCAGGCTGTTGACCATCAGACTAGAGTAAGAATGGAGCAAGTAAAGCAGTCATTAAAAAAAAAATCTAAGAAGAATTAATCTCCTAATTACAGACCTACCTATGTGTTTATTAAAGTGCTAAAATAGAGTGTGGATGGTCCATAAAGCACCTAATAAACTGGACAGTACGCCAGTAATGAATTAATCCAGCTCTAATCAATTGGTGGTGTGAAATCACTGTCAGTCTGGCTAAACTGCTGCTTCATAGCCCTTTTTTAGCTTAATTTTATTATATTTATGCATATGAGAATCTCAGAAAGTCCTAACAGGAACAAATGAGCAGGGAGTAGTTTTGGGTAAAAGAGGATATTTTAATTTGCGTGCCATGCTCCTGTAGGAGTTTACAAGCTGAAAACTGCATTAAAACCAGAACTTTGTTCAGTAACGTGCAGCCACAAGAAAAATTACATCAAGCATATCTCCAGCCTACAAACAGTTTATTGTTAACATGGCTGTCAGTGTTCTGCCCAAAATGAAATCCTGGCCTTTGCTTTGTTGTCACACTTGAGCAGAGGTAGAGGCAGAGGCACAGAGCAGCAGCTCTGACACAAACCCCCAGAGCACGTGCTGGATGTGAGCTACACAACTGTGGGACACCAGAACCAGCCCCTGACAGAGCTGAGATCACATCAATAACAAGGCACATCAAGGCAAGAAAGGTGAATGTGGTGAAATCTGGACTGGCTCCATGGAGACCTGAACCAGAACCATCACACTCTGCTGCTGATGCTGTGGAACAAATGCATGAAGGAAATAATTCAAATTGTGAGGCTGAATTCCAGCACAAGGGCCCCTGCAGTTGGCTGGCAATCATGTGATTACCTCAGGTCTCTACACCACTTAGATGTTACTGAGGAACCAGAGAAAAAGCATCAAAATCAGGTGTTAGGGTGGGTTTTTTATGAAAACAAGGGATGTGCCATTTTTATCCTACATACCTGGACATCACTAGGGACTGGAGGGGTTAGTTAAGAGTGCATTGTCCTGTTCTTATTGCATTTTAGAAACTCATTTGACATTCTAGTGTTAACTATATTAAATTATTACTATAGAGATGGAAAAGGCAAGCTTTCTGGGTGTCTGCAGGCATGTGCATGGCAGGCAGCACCAAACAAACAGGCTTTGTGGTGCTCAAATGCCTTTGTTTGCTCTTAATTTGGACAAACATCCAGCCCTTAGAGAAGAGCACATTGGGAATTTCATATATAACTCTCAATTAAATTGAATTGTGCAAAGCTTTTTTCTATAAATGAGAAAATTAAAACCTTTTGGTTCAAGAAGTACACAAAACTAAGTGAAACTAATGATTTATTGTTCCCAAATTAAAGCCATAAGTGCACACACTACAATTGAACTGCAGTGGTTCTTTGTTCCAACACTTATGCTGCTGAAAGATGACAATTTATAATCTTTGAAGGAAGATTTGTCTCAGCTTTAGGTATTTGTTGTATAATTAGCCCATCCATGAACAAACCCACTGCTGTTAATTCCAATATTCCCCCACTGTGTATTTATCTAGGCCTTGCTCACGTGGCAGGCATGTCTATGCAGATTATTTGAGATTAATACAAATTGTTTGTTTTCTTTACTTGTCAGTAAATATCATGGAGAAGTTTCTAAACAGTGACGGTGTTTTTTCATACTTATTCATGGAACTGTGTGAATCAGGTCCTGGAATTCCAGAGAAATATCAGCTCTGCTGTATTTCAGCCTTTGCTTTGGCTTGTGTTGACACTTGTGTCTCCACACTCCCTTCTGTGCAGTTTTCCTGGCACTAACAATTATCACACAAATAACTTCATTTGCAATGTGGTTTTTTTCCAGATACAATCTTCTTTCAATATAATGGTAACATCAATCCTGTCAGTGCAGGGAGGGGAGGCTGTCAACTTTTCCCTTGAAGGAGGACAGGGAGTAAAGGTGCCATTATTACTTTGGAGCAGCTCAAAGATCCTTTTTGCCCTTTGCCAAATATCGATGGCAAAACTCTGATTTTTGTGATAGGTATCAATCCAGTTTTTCAGAAATGTCCTTGAATTCTTATTTTTGGATTGCTTTGCCTTAAGCAAACTATAGAAACTCATGTCCTGTCATATTGCACAGACAGAAGTTGAATGTTTTAATTCTCACCTTAGATTTTTGATAAACACTTATTTTTTGTACTTTTTCACTTTGTGTATTTCTAGATTAAACAAACTCAGTTGCAGTCTGATATTTGATGTGTTTGTTCCAGATGTTGTTGTGAGAACAGAAAAAGTTAAAAGTTAACATAGCTCAGACACAAGGCAATGAGTTGATTATTTTAGGAAGGTACAAACCACCTGCAATTGCAGTAAAATATCTCTGTGCAGCCAAGGCTTTCTTGCTCCTGCTCTGTGTCTGCTCTATTTGTGAATTTTCCCAATGAAAGAGAAATTACAGGAGAACCAGTAAAAAACACTTGCTACAAAGCATTGCAAAGAATTGGAATTTTATTATTTGTTATCCTGAATGGTTGGAAAAATCTTCAGAAATTTAAAATACTCTGTGTTGCAGCATCAGAATAACCTCTCTGATGGGTGAGCATCTGTTGTAATTTCCAGTAATTGTAATTGTGTGAATTCAGGTTTTCAAAGAATTAAGCTGGAAGATAAAAGATTACTCCTGAGCTCAAATTCCTGGAAATGTCCTTCCAGGGTTAAATTAATCTCATCTTGGAACTTGATACCGATGTGAGAGGTGTGTGACCCAGAAATGGAGGAAAAGGGGGCTCTGCATTTTCACACTGTGTTCGTTCCTACAACTTCAAGGGCATTTTTAACTTGGAAAAACATGCCCATATGTACATGTGTAACAAGCAGCACAGCATGGCAGATCTCCAGCAAGGATCACTTGTCTTACAGGGTCACTTCTCCCAGCACGCTGCACATTCCCACTGGGAATGGTGGGAGTAGGGCCAGTGGTGAGCTGGGATCCCCCATCCCACCCAGCCCCTCTAAACTGCTTTTCTGATAGGTGTGGCACAGAAATGCTTCATGAAACAGCCAAATAAATGACTGAGGGCTGACCTCAGCTGAGGCTTTATCACTGCTGCCCTGCTGGTGAACTCTCAGGCAGAGCTTTTCCATGGAATCCAGAATTTCATCACTCCTGGCTGGAAAGAGTTAAAGCTGCGCTCGGAAGCTGCGCAGAAACTCAAGACCTGTGACTCCTCAGGGAAAGGCTTCCAGTGTAGCACCAAAACGAATCATTTGTTGGGCTTTTCAGTTGTTTTTCAAATTTCTTTCTCATTGTAAAGCTATCTTGAATCTCCAGTAAAATATAAAAGTATTCCCCAAGGGAGAAATACGGCGACCAAGCAGGGGGGATGCTGCTCCCTGGGCTGTGTTTTTGCAGCTTCCCTAATCTTGACAGCTCTGGTGGTTGCCCCTGGGATAGAAAGAACAAAAAAAAATTCAGATCAGTCCATAAAGTTCCCATTGGCTTGAAAGCAAAACCATCTGCTGGAGCCATGAAGTTTGTTAGGGAGTTCAATAACAGGAAAGCCTGCAGTTGATCAGCTGTGCTCTCCAAAACAGGCAGGAGGATTCAGAGTAAGGAGCCAGGAGATGTGGGGAGCATGATGGCTGCAGCAAAATGGGTCAAAATGAAGGGTTTTGTTTCTTTGGTTTCAAGTAAAAACTTTGAGAAAGAGAAGTGGGTGCTGTGATTTCATACTCAGATCCCCAGGAAGGTGTGTGTGTTCTTTAACAGGAGCTGGGACTAGGCAGGCACACCCCTCAGTCATGGAATTAAGTCTGTCATGGATGCAAGGAGGCAGATGGAGGTGGTTTCTGTATTACCTGGAAACTGAGCTGAAATAACACCTGGGGCTGTCGAGGTGTGGTGTGCACAGGCACTGGGGATTGCAGTGAAGATGGCAGAGCAGAGGATCACAGGATCACAGGATGTTTGGGTTAGAAGAGACCTTAAAGATCTTTTATTCCACCCCTGCCATGGGCAGGGACACTTCCCACTGTCCCAGGTTGCTCCAAGCCCTGCCCAGCCTGGCCCTGGACACTCCCATGGATGCAGGGCAGCCACAGCTGCTCTGGGCACCCTGTGCCAGGACCTCACCTTCCTCACAGGGAGGGATTTCTTCTTAATATATCTCATGGGAACAATTTGGTGCTTCATCATAGAAGCACAGAATTGTGAAGGTTGGAAAAACTTCCAAAACCATCAAGTCCAACCCATGCCCACTAAACCAGACCATGAGGTGCCATCTCTGCTCGCTGTTTGAACCCTTCCAGGGATGGTGACTCCACCACTTCTTTGGGCAGCCTCTTCCATTGCTTGACCATCCTTTTTCAGTGAAGAAATTTTCCCTAATATCCAACCTGAGTTTCCTTTGTAAGACTATGTCCTAGTTTTTCTCGCACTTGGAATAATTCTGGAATAAGTTGGGCCCTGAGATGAATTTGGGACATTGCAGGTTTGAGAACATGGACACTCTCAGATCCAGAGGTGTGAGAAATGGCTCTGTAGCTTCAGACACTGACACACACAAAACAGGATGGAAATCCCTTTATTCCATAAAGTGTATGGATTTATGCAAAGCTGTTTACTTTACAGAGGCGCCATTCTGTATTTATGGCTACCATTGTGTCTGCTTTGCCATTAAAACTCCAATTATTGGGGGTTTACTACATGGCTGTAAAAATTTGTAGTGGTTGGAAGCTTGACACATAAAGGTCAACCCTGCAATAATATAGTTTTTAAAAACTTTGAGTGATTATAAAATGTGGGAATATAAAAATACTTAGGTATTTTAAGAACTTCAGGTTAAAAGAAGAAGAGCCAATGAGTTTTCCTGGTGGCTGTCTGGATAGATCCAAGTCAAAGAGCAGGAACCTTTTCATGCTTTTAATGTCAATATTTGAGCTCTTTCTGTGCTTCTAGAAAATTTGTTGTCACACATTTAGGAAAACACATTTTGCTGTGCCATTAACTTATTTAAAAAGCTTTTTTTTTTTTTTTTTTTTTTTTAATCA